>JANRGW010003436.1:0-11603 GCA_024733675.1 Psilopsiagon aymara
AGATGACATACTAGATGCTAAACGAGACAGAAGCTGTCTGGTTGTGCGCCTCCCTTCACCATCAGCTGCAGGCTCATTCAATGACCTCTGAGAAGATGAAACCCTTTCAGAACCACTTGAGGAAGGAGTTTCATCTCTAATGGCAGTAAGAGAAAATGCTGGCTGCACGCTCCTCTGGGGAGATTCCAGTTCACTTCTCCTTTGCCTTGAGGAATAGCTGAATCTTGAAGAACTCATGTTAGAGTCTCTGTTGAAAAGAGATGGCTGACGATCAGAAGGCAACTGGCGGTTCATGGATGCATTCAGCCTCAAAGCGCTTAATGAGTTCTCTTTTGGTCTTGCTCCCTCTGCATACGAAGAGGCAGGCCTGTCTTGAAGATCTGTTGCAGAAAAGCAGAGGAAAACAGTATGACAAGATGCGCTCTAATTGCTACATTCTAGATGGATAACTCAAGAGCTCCAATTATTATATTCCAGATGGGTAACTCTAAAGTGTAAACACAAAAGACAGAATTTTGTGCTCCTTAATCAAAATTCATTCAAATTTGGCAGGTAAGATTCCAGAGTAACATTAAGTTTAAATTTACTTACCAGAATTCTGAAGTTAAACTGAAACCTAGGCTTATTCTAGTCTGGTAAATCCATTTGGAATTTAATATCTCTCCAAATCTTTAGATTATCTCACTTTCTTATACGCAAATAAGAAATTCTGACAATCTGTGAGAAGCTACATAAGAACAGCATACGAATTAAGAATAGCAAACTATATACAATACTATTTAAAACTTCAAAGTCCATTCTACCTATAGACTGAGAAAGATAAATCAAAATCTCAGCAATGCAGCAGACACGAAAGCACCCGAAACAAATGCATGGATAAAGCCAAGTATATTCTTCATCTATTACAACAAGCTACCCTTACTCTTCTCATCACAACCTCAAGAGCTGCAGTTAAACACTTCCTAAAGGTAGCAGAAAATTATTGGCTTTGGATAACAGAAACTAAATAGTATCTAAATTAGATGTGTTTCTTACTATAATATTGTTTTAAACCAAGAACTCAAAAATAAAAAGAATACCCTAGAAATACTGTAATTTCACTGCTCCAGGCTAAAACGGTTACCCAACTTTTAACAAAGAAATGCAACAACAAAGTTACCTCCCATGTTCAGCTACACAAATGGCTTAAGCACAATCAGACTTAACCATTCTGGATTAGTAATCTCATCTGCTCTCCCAGTAACTTTGATTATCTATACTCAATTAGACAACTATCACCAAAGTTTTGTGTCCTCCCCTGCTTATTAAGTGTGGACTTACAACACTGAGAACAGACTTTTTTTAACAGGGCCTGTAGCAACAGGACAAGGTGTAATGGCTGTGATCTTAAAAAGGGTAGATTCAGACTAGATGTAAGGAAGAAATGTTTTACAATGAAGCTTGCTGAACATTGGAATAGGTTTCCTGGAGAGGTGGCAGATGTCCCATTCCTGGAAACATTCAGTGTCAGGTTGGACAGGGATCTAAGTAACCTGATGTAGTTATGTCCCCGTTTATTGCAGGGAGTTTGGAACTAGATGACATTTGAAGATCCCTTCCAACATAAACCATTCCATGATTTTTATAAGCATATTCTCCACAAATTCTGTTAAGTATCTCAACACACTGAGAAGAATTCTACTGCAGCTGAACTGTAGTCAACATTACATGAAGAAGCTGAGCAAACTAACATCAGCTAGTCTCCTTCCCCAAACAGTTACATTGCAGGGGAAAGGAAGAAAGCAGCTGAGGATAGATTAAGACAGGAGACAGAAAATTTCTCTATGTACCCTGGAAGGTAAACTTTTCATGTTTGTAGCTTTGGTATCTGTTGCTTTTTTTTGAGAGGGAGGGAGGGGTTATTTGGGTTTTTTGGTTGTGTTTTTTTTTTTTTGTTTGTTTTTTTTTTTTTTTTTTTTTTTCTAATGGGCTGTGCATTGCAATCACTATTTATTGTTGAAACTATGTGGCAGATTCTAATTAAAGAAACATCTGCACAGATGCCAGGCATCTGCCATATGGTTTTGATTACACAGCAGGGAACACAGTTGGGAGTTATTTTCATAGCACTTAACAGTGTCGGTACTGCTAGAAAAGCAGCATGGACAGCACAAAGCAAGGTTCTCCATCCATCCATCTCTCCCATCAGGCTCTACCATGTAAACTCCCAACTGTCCACTTATTAAAGTGGTGGAGAGCATGGTGACACTAAATCATACTTTTGTGGTAAGGCAAGACAGCAGGATGAAATCTGGAACTAGTTTTTATCTTTTCTGCTTATCTCCTATAATTGTAGGAATGTTTGGGGTATTTTGGGGGAGCATAGGGGGAGTGGTTTTTTCTTGTTTGCTTGGTTTTCTTGGTTGGTTTGGTTTGGGGGGGGAGCGGGTGTTTTTTCTTTTACTTGTTGGTGGCTTAATGTTGGGTTTGGTTTGCCTTTTTTTTTTTTTTTTTAATTACACATTATGAAGCACCACTAATGCATCTGCAAAAGGTAGCAGATCAAGACAGATGACAAGCTTCCTCAAAGACAGCTCTGAAAGGCCACAGTACTGAATAGAAAGTGAAAATAGCAGTACAGAAGTCAACACTAGCTCTAGCACCTAATGTGGAACAAGCCTCTAACCTAATGTGGAACAAGCCTCTAACCTAATGTGAAGTATGCTTACTCATTTTCAGTGTTCTAGCAGTTTCCCCTAGTAACTACTCAAAGCGAACCCAAATGGAAAGAGATCACGCAATACAGGCACCTTCATTAAAACCTTTTCCTGAGTCAAATTAACGTAATTTTTTCCCCATATGTAAATACAAAGATATCTTAAGATGAACAAGAAGTTCACTGACTACTCACACTGTTACAATGGCAAGCACCAACAGCATTTTCTTATAACTGAATGAATCTACAAGCTAGAACATTCATATATCCTTTGATGGTTCAGCCAACCCATTGAAAATAGCCAGCCAACTTCATTTAAAAGGGTACCCTAACATTAAATAGATATTTTGGCTTTGTGTTTTGAATAAAATATTCAAAGAACACATGGAGAAGCTAACAAGCATGCAACCTATGGGTTTGTGGGCTTACAGTTGTACAATACATACATGTCGCAGACGAGAAGTCACTGTTTCTGTAGCTGTGATCCACCAGGTTATTAACAGACAGATCTGCTCTTCTTTCCAACTCTCTTCGTTCTCTCACCAGCTCAGTTCCAAGGGAGCCAAGCATCACTGATGAAGATCTAGGAATCCTACTGCACCTCCAAGAATCTATAAAGAAAAAAGTAAGCAAATCTCATGTTTCTGTAATCATTTAAACACCAATTAAACCTACGACTTAGACATGCATACTGGTTATACCATATCAGGTGCAAATTTACAATGCCACTAAGCTGATCAAGTGGACAAGAGCAAACAGCACTTAATTAATCTTGCTGCGAGTTAGTTCTGAAAGCTGAACAGGAAAAAGTAGGAACACTTGTGAAGAGACAGACCATTTAACACTCATACAAGAGAGGAGGAGGAAGAGAAATAGCATCTTGCATCTAATGGTAGTCAGTTATTAAATAGGCTTCGCAATACGGCAAAACAGCCGCATGAGACTTAGTAAGTGCTGCCATTCTAATGATGCTTCTAAAATTCTTTTTCCAGAAAGACAGACAAAGCTTAAATGCAGCTTAGACAAAACTATGACTAACACTAGTTTTGCTCATATTGCAGAGTAAACCCTTCAGTTTAAAAGGGGCACTTGTTTTTTTGCTAACAGCTCCAACAACTGAATAGTGAGTGACCTGTACTTACTTCGACTGTTAACAAAACTCTTGCTCCAAAAAAAAGGGTTCTTCAAAGGCTCTGAAAAATCCACCTTGATTTTGTTGTACTAACTTATAAATCCAAATTTAAACATTCACTGGTCAGCAGTACAATGGCCAATCTAAAAATGGAAAGACACTATGGTCCTATACCATTATAAGAAATGCTAAAGCTTTCTTACTTTTGGCTAATGACCATCATCAGTAATACTGTGTTTTGAGCAAGAATTTTTTATTCCGGGGGGGATGATGGCTGTGTGGTTCAATTGGTGAATATAAAAAAGAACATGCATACATCCTTGCAAGGGTAATCTGAATGAACAGTCTGCTTAGAATTTCTAATTAAGTTTTGGACTGTTACTTCCTAACCTTTAGACTTCCATTTGCATATTGTTTAACCCACATCTACCCAAGTATAGCATACTTATTTAGAGCTTTAATGAAAATCTCACATTTTCCTGAAAGAGCTCCTAGTGTAGAATGTTTCTTTTCATCTGAACTACAGAGTGAGTTTAGGTCCTGTTAGGAAAAAAAAAAAAGAATTCTTTCTTCCCTGACCCCTAACAACAGTGTTCTAACCAGCCATGACACTGTGCTTCTGGGAACAGAAAGTTCCCATTTCCTTTCTGCTGTCCCCAGCACACATAGTTTACCAACACCATATTAGTTATGAAGCGACAGTAGCTACACTCATTCTTTCCTTGAAATCTTAACCCATTAAGATACATTTAAACCTTGAAGTTCAGTTTTAGTGCAAACTGAATAGGTACAGGTAATAGTTTTGAAGGAACATGAGTACAGTTGGGTTTTCAAAAGACCACATTTGCAACATCCTCAGAACTTCAGATACTGCCATCAGCACAAGTATACTCTTCTGTTAGGCACAGGGCTTTAATATTTAAGAAAACTAAAAGCATAATATTTCAAAGCAAGTTTTTAAAACCTGAGAAAACCTGACCTTACTAAAGACAATTTTTATGTAACTCAGCTCTAGTAATCAACCTCTCACCTGAAAAGGCAGTCAAGCCATTATTTCTCACAGAAGAGGTAGATGTACAAGATAGCTTAGGTCTCTTCGAATCACTATCTCGCTGCTGGCCATGGAGTCTTGAATAGGCTCCCTGAGTTCTCTCAGACTCACCATAACACCCAGATGTGAAATGAGAGGAAGATGATGTAGACTGAAATAAAAAATTTGACACATTATTTCAGATGTACTTACATTGAACAAAAGCACACATAATGCAAGATTCACAAAACCAGCAAAGAAT
This sequence comes from Psilopsiagon aymara, assembly GCA_024733675.1. Taxonomy (NCBI): domain Eukaryota; kingdom Metazoa; phylum Chordata; class Aves; order Psittaciformes; family Psittacidae; genus Psilopsiagon; species Psilopsiagon aymara. The sequence continues at coordinate 5,120 of JANRGW010003436.1, forward strand.
AATTTTAAGATACAAAGCCTTTTTATCTGTAACAACATAGGATTTATGCTTGAGCATAAACATCCCCACAATTATGCAATACAGTCTTCAAAAAAAAAAAAAAACACCAAAACAAAAAACTTGTTTCTATTATAATCAGCATTATTTTTCCTTTATAGATAGATGTGACTTGCAGGGGAAAAAGATATTGCTGGCTTACAAGATGCCATCTCCAAGTAACCATAATTTTACTGTCCCGAAACAGCCAAAACTGATCACCTTCATTACTTTAACAGTTTAACTAATCAAACTTCTTTTTTGCCAATCCCAAACATAGTCCGCTAAGGAGTAAGGTCTAACTTCTCGTAAGTTGTTTAAACCACATATATTCTTATTATATTAAGCTCAAGTGTAACTGAAACAGTTCAGGGTAAAGAATGGGTACAAACCAATTTCTGCAGTCTACAGCACTGAAAAAAAAGGTTTTTGGTAACTAGTACTAAATAAAAAAGAAGGAAAAAACCAGACTAGCTGTTTGTCTGGTTACCTGTAGTGAGAACATTTATTTTCTATTTGAAATATTACTTTTTTTTGATATATAAAATTTGAGCTCAAAAAGCTCAGTTGAACTGTTTGGTCTTCCTAGATAGTATCTACAACCAAGATCCTTTAAGGATCAGCCAGATTAAAAGTAAATGTTATAGTTGTGTCTTATTTTTGTTATGGTTTTTACTAAGTTTATGCCACAACTTTTTAGTCTTTAAAAACTAAAAAGTATTTCTCTTATCTCAACATGAAAGACAGATTGGAAGACACAGAAACTACATCAGCAAGTAAAAAGCCAGGTTCATTTCTCTCTTGAACACACAACTTCTTTTAATAACTTGCCATTTCATAAGCAAGATTTCAGAGTGTCTTCTGCAATGTTAATCTGCATTAGAACTGAACACAAAAAACTAACCTTAATGGGAAAAAAAAGTTTGAAAATTCTACTGTATTAACTTAACTAGATACATAGGCCACTTGCAACCACAGACTCCGTCTGCATTTCATCTATAAAGACACCTATTGTGACTTCCTCCCTTGAAGGCCATCATCTCCGAACTAGCTTCTCGCTCCCCTTGCTTATTTCAAATTGACACCTTTAAGTGACAGTAAGAAAACAAACAGGTATTTAAGGTGGTAGCACCTGCAAGTAAGCAAATATCTTTCACAGTTTGAGAGTGAGCAGAATTTCCAGTCTTCCCAGCAAGTATCTTCACAGTTGTCTGCTTTTCTCATTTTAGTATTCCTGCTACAATTGGAAGTAGTTTTAAGCTCTACAGTGCTTAAGCATGTCAAAGAAGCAAACTAATTCATTTTTGTAATTAGGAAGGTACACTCTGGGGCCCAGCTAAGACAAGCTGTTAAGGCCCAAGTCTTGGATCACAAGTGACAGTTAAGCCTCCATCTTCTTCCACAATATGCTGTAAAAGCAACATCTAAATAAGCACAGTCAGACTATGAACTCCACAACTACATTTTCTAGGGCGGATCTCCAAAACCATGAAATTATGTTAACTCACAAAGCTGGTAACACGAAAAAAAAAAACCCACACCTCCTAGAAATACCTGATAGAACAAGCTGAGCATAAACAGTATTAATTTTGCCATCCACAGGCCTGTAACATGCATGAGTTACTAATAAACCTCCCAGTTTTCTTTTAAATGGACACTCGCAGAGCCATTCTCACTTCAAATTTATTATTTCCACTCTCTAAATAATTTCTTAATACCACTATCATTTTGTTTTTCCTACATCTTGACATAATAAGACCTTCTTATCCAGAAAGATTACAGTGAGGTTTGCAGAGAGAAAGCACCAAGGTAAAACCCTTGTAACAGATTTAAAAAAATAAATAAATAAAAATAATACATAATCAATTCTCACCAATCTGCTTCTGCTTCCCAAAAATCTTCCAGAATGTGGATGATCAAGTGTCCCTGAGTAGTGAGTTGGAGAGGATGTTGTAAGCTTCCAAGGAGTTTCACGGGTGTCTCTTTCTCCAATACCCCAATCTCTACTGGAACTATTCAATGCACTGGATTCCTGAAGAACAACATACCTATCATACACAACTTATAACTCAAAACTAACTTAATATCCAATCTGAGTATTGAAAACACAGGGAAGCGGAGGTAATCACAAATCTGGAAACCTTTCATAGGAAACCCCAAGGGATACCCAAAAGGAAATTAAAGTCTTAAGAGACAACCACTGGCAAAAGAAGAGGTTTTATAAATTACTTCCTAGCAATTATCAGCTCCTTTATCCATCCTCTCATTTGACTGTGGACAGTAAACAGTTGAAGTGTAAGGCTTTTGAGGCATTACCCCAACTTAAGATACTCCAGCAACAGGGCAGAATCAAGGACCTCCCTTTCAAGTGTTAAGTAAACCTACACATGAAGAAAATGATTCTCCATGAGAGCAAAAGTGGCTAATAATGAAACTGAGAACCGTTTAACACAGAAATCTGTCTGTCCTTAACAGAACCTCAAGGAATGAGGTTCTACACTACTAGTTTCACTGGAAGTCAATGAGGAGATGACAGCTAAGGAAAGAGATTGCAATTTAATTGGCTCCACATAATAATTCCCAAAATTGGTAAAACTAATAGAATTAACAGAAATCAAACAATTTTTTTACGCTAAGCAGAGTTTGTGATTACTTGTCCATCCTCTTTCTAGGAACTATTAACACTACAACTACAGCAGTTTCTGTCACCATTGAAAAAGTTTAAGAAATAGTAATTCTCATAATTCTCACAAGCAAAATTAAATCTCAAAGTATCAGCCAGTAAGTTCTGTCATATTTCAGAGTCTCAGTGGGATTCATCAGTTTTCTAAACTATTTCATATATGGATAAACTGCCATGGGAACAAGACTACACAACTTCAAGATAAAAAAAAAAGCTCTCATAAAACACTCTTAATACAAGCCATACCTGCACTTAAGTGCTCTTGAAATACTTTCCTTTTTCTCTACCTGTTAGATACCGAAAATTTGAGAATTTCATTTAATTTTACACATCTGGATCACCACAGTAAAGACCCTACTCCAAGAACAATACATCTACACTAGCACAACACTGAAAGCCAGATCATGGAACTACACCATCTACTGTTCTAACGCTAGCACAGCTTCTGGTACTGTGACACCCCTGCACTTTGTTCATCATTTCTATGAGAGATGTCCCTAAACCAAAACAGAAAATAAGCAACATACTGGGAATCAAAAAAGTGGCTTTAAGACAAAGTAAATGATCTGGCATGGTGCCAGGAAAGCTCAACCTAACTGCTACCTCTGAAACTAAAAAAAAAAAAAAAAAAAAAAGAAAAAAAAAGAAATATATATACACATAAGAAATTTAAAAAGAAAAAAAAAAATAAATCCATTTGCTTTGTTCCTTCAGTTCATCTTAACATTATTTAACATCCCTTGTCAGACCTCCACTATTAAAGCAATAGACCAGATAGTCTATTTTTGGTGTCTACTTTCAGTAGCAGAAAAAAGTGTTCAGGAGAACATTTTTACACATTACACATAATATTGAATCACCAAGCACAGGATTTTAGATTTTTTTTCCACATATCACTACGTTTTTGTATTGTAACTCACATAGAAACAATGCTGTCATTCAGTATTCATCAGATTCATTTACAATTAGCTTGCTTGTTAAGTCTCCTCGGATGAGGAGAGGCTACCACCTAGACTGATCTCAAAAATGTGTGACATACACACACATACTAGAAGTTCGACAGCAGTCTCAAAAATTGTTTTGAGTTCAGCCATTATCAGGTATGGTCTCCAGCTGCAGAAATGACTTTGCATTAAAAATCCAAGTCCCTACATTCTCTTTCCTCTATATAACCAAAGCACTACTGACAGCCATACAATTTTTTCTTCCAAATGACAAATCTTTTAAATTGCTTGGAACTGAAGCAGCTCTTAATATTTTAAGGTAGCTTCTTGAAGGATTAATCAAGCAAAAAGGCCTAACCATTCCACTCCTATCTGACTGGACTTAACTTTATTTAGGCTGTTCGTATCTTCTTGTCCTAGCCACCTGCAATCTAAAACAGCTCTGTAAATACCAAAGGTTACTCAAGAAAGGGAGCTTCCCTATGCATTTACCACTAAGCACTAGTCACATGTAACAAGCTCTCAGACTACTTTATGAATTAGAATAGAAGGGATACTACATAATCTAAACAATCGTTTTCTCCTCCATTTTATCCCAAAGTGTTACAAAGATCATTCCTCAGATTAGAAATATTTTGCTCATTAGAAAACAAACACATAGTGCAGTGAACATACTGCAGTCCATGTAATAAGAGAGGTAAATTACATAAGTCTCCTGTGTTATAATTCTGCAACAGCGGTAAGACATCTAATTTCACAGCACCAATTCAGCTCATCTTCTGATGAACAGCTTTCAGTATGATATGGACACTGTGTGGGTCCATAAAACCCTATAAAAGAGTAGGACTCTGTGACTCAATTTTCCTGAGCAGTCAGTGAAAAGCATTCAGGAATCCAAAATGCAAAAATGACTGAAGATTACCCTTATGCACTCTCTATTGCCTATTCTACTAATGACCACATATATGCCCGATACGGCAAAATATAACACATAAACATGCAAACCGTGCTAAAAATAATTAGTGCTCTATTACTTGTAAAACTATTTCTGGAAAAGGCATTACATAATACAGTGTCCCAGATAGCTTGGCAGCAGGGACCAAACTCATAACTATTTTATTAAAAATTAAGAACCTTTAATCATGGAGTTAAGTTTCGACTATTTCTAAGACCAAGATGGGCTTACATTTCCAGACTCAAAGTTGAGGTGAAACTTGCCGACAGAAGCAGAATAAGAGATTTGAGCCAAATAGCCATCTGTTGTTTCCCAGTGCCCAAAATAATTTTTCAAGTGGTTCAATCTCTACTTCCCATAATACTCTTCCAATGTGAAAGTATCTGTAAAGTGTTAGCTCTTACTCTTAAGCATGGCTGTTCTCCCCCACAAAAGCAATTTAGTTAGCAAAAAAAGTTGCACTTGAAACAGTAAATGCCTTTACCACAGTCCTGTTTGTTGCACAGAAAGCCTGGCTATATTAGCATATTGATGTGACAGTATGATGTAAAAGCCTAACAGTCATCTTCTTGCCTACTCTCAATTCTTAGAGCCACAACATATTACCATAATTTTTGCATCATCCGCAAAAGCGTAACACCCTATAGAGATCAAAATTCAAACAAAATCCTCACCTCCCCACAACAGAAAACCCCATTCACCCAGGTTTAAGACTGCAGTGCCTAGTGCAAAATACATCCATGGTATCAAAATGCCCTTCATTCATCAAACAGCTGATTTTTAAAGGTGCAGCTACAAAAGTCAGCAAATGGCAAGCCTAGAACTATGTATTCACACTGCAGAATACCATCACTGGCCTGGTTATTAGATCCTTGCATTTTAGAATTAAACTAAATGCAAGGCCCCGCATGGGACTTTTTTCCTTTTTTGGGGGGTTTTGGGGTTGTTTTTTTTTGGTGTGGGTTTGTGGTTTTTTCCCCACTTTTTTTGTTTTGTCTAGGGTTTAGAGTTTTTCTTGGTGAAAAACAGACATTTAATTAATTAATACTTTACAGGAAGAGACATAACACATTACCTGGTATCCAGATTCTAATCTCCATGAAGGTTCTCTTGCACTATATGCACCAGCTAAACTGTTTCCAGTCAATGTTCTAGACCCCAGTGAAGAGCTGGAAGCCTGAAGAGAGATCCTTCGAGGAATTCTTGAGGGTTTTGACTCCATTCTTTGTATCCTGTAGGACACACTGATTATTTTTTCTTTTAAAAACAGTGACACATGCAAAACACGCACAAGTCATTACATATACAAATATTTACACAGCCCTTTGGTACAATTACACAACATCAGAATGGGGAAATGAGCTTTTACTCTAGCTTTTGTAACCTTTTCTTTACATAGTCCCATTTCATATTAGAAAACTCATTAAAACAGCAAAAGGGGCTATGTTACTTTACAACATATTCTTGCTATTCAGTGAGAAGTGGGACTCCCTTAAGAACTCTGCCACACTAGTATTAACACAAAAGGGGACAGAAGTCAGTGAAAGAGTCACACACACACACACATATATCAATAAAACAACATTTTCAGTCTACCTGCCTCAATGAAGTATCTAACTTTTCTGAGACAACTCCCATGAAATTAACATACACAAAAGACCACCTGGTGTCCCATGTCTATGTAAATCTACCCTTGAGACACTGTTTATTTGTTCTTTTTGTTATCTCTAGGCATTTCAAGACAAATGTTGGCGCCTTTTCCCTGTGAGAAGTGATCCTGTAGAAATTCCTGTCCTCAAAAGAATATTCTGATTTACTGTTGCTCAGAAACTCCAGACAGTTTGCTAACTGGCTTGCTAAGATCCC
>JANRGW010003438.1:0-49070 GCA_024733675.1 Psilopsiagon aymara
GGCTGCTGCAAGGGAGACAGCCCCAAACCAACCGAAACCTTCCCTTTGCGGAGACCCCCCAATGTCCTCCCCTTCTGTCCCATGGATTGGGATGGGGGGGATTCAGCTCCCCTCAGCTCACCGGGGGACACCCCTGTGTTGGATACGGGCAGGAAAACATCCCGGGGACGTGGCAAAAGAAGGCAGCAGCGCTCAGGTGTCCCCTTAGCATATCCTCTTGGGACTGAGAAAATAAAACGGGAATGGTCAGAGGAGTGGAGCTTCGAGATTCGGGTTCTTTAGAAAACAGGGAGAGAAAGGAATCAAATGATTTAAACCACAGAATTATTATTGACTGTGAGCAGGGAAACTCTACTGCCTTTTGTGCAATACGGCTGCAAAGTTAGCTGAGGTCTGATTTTGGGGAGCCCCCCCCCCCAACAAAACAGTTGTCAGTTGTTCAATCAAAATTCGTTTAGTCGTCAGGATTCCGTTTTGCGAATCCCAGCTCCAAGCAATTGGAATAGGTGTCCCCAGGCTGTGCCTGCCAGTCCCGCACAGCCCCAGCATCCAGCAGCATTGGTTCCTGGAAGGAATCATATCCCACCCGCCTCCAAGAAAATGGCTAAAACTTGTCCTCTGGACATCCTGCCAAATCCGTGTCCCTGGAGGAGGCTCCTGTGCTGTGAGGTGTAATAGATACACAGGAACAAGCAGAGGCGAGTCTCAAAACCTCCTTTAAATTTGCTTTATTTGACTCAATCAAGGAAAGAGGATGGGTGGAAGGGATCACCTGGGACCAGCTGCTGGTGTGGGGCAGATGAAGATGTGTGGCAGCCAACAAATGGACTCCATGCCGGGTGCAATCAGAATCCCAGCCTGGTTTGGGTTGAAAGGACCTTAAAGCTCATCCAGTTCCAACCCCCTGCCATGGGCAGGGACACTTTCCGTACACCAGGTCTCCCAAAGCCCTGTCCAATAGCACAAGCCGCCACTCTCTGGCTTGTGCTCCAGGGAATGGCTGGTCAGGGAAGGAGCATGCTTGGGCTACCACTGCTCCTTCAAACCCAGGGATTTCCCCATGTGTGGAGGGAGGGGAGAGGTTTGATGGCAATAAAGTGCTCAAGGCCAGGTTGGACGGGTGGCCGGAACTGGATGAGCTTGGAGGTCCCTTCCAACCCTAAACAGACTAATTTCATATGAAGATGTCTTTATCTGTCTAAGCAAAGGCAGAAAATCCTCATGACAGAGTATTTTTCCCATCAGCTACACATGGCCCAAAGGGATGGTGCAAGTGAAGCCAATTCGGTGACAAACATGGGAACATGCCTCAGAAAGAGCAGATGAATCCCAGAAAGAAGGGACACAGCTCAAAAGGAGGGTCTTCAGGGAGGCAGTGGTGGAAGCTCCTTTCACCCACTGCCCATGTGAGGTTTTATACTGACTTTGCAGGTAGCTATAAGGTGTGAAGGAGGCACAGCAGGCTTTTCTCTCAGTTATTCCCCTTCCCAGTGAGATGCAAATGACTGAGAAGAAGCTAAGAGGGTTCCCAGGGCTGTGAGGAAATCCCTTTGCCAAAAGCAGCATCTCCAGGAGCTCCCCATAGGCTGGCCCCATCCTCTTCCCAGCATGAAGCCAACATGCGCTGAACTCAGTGGCACTCCTTTGAGACTTTGCCCATCATGAGGGTGCCCAAGGACCACCACAAGCTGATTCAAGGTTTATTTGTATCAACCAACACAGGATGTCGGCAGGAGCCAACTCCATGTGCTCTCATGCTTCCCAGAGCTTCATTTGTTTGTGTTATTCCAGGATAGCTTCATAAGCCATTCCTCTGGCTGGTGTATAACACCCTCGCTTCCCTTTATTAAGCATGGAAAGACAAGCAGTGAATGATTGCTGTTGTTAATAAAATCACTCTGCTAATATTTTTCCCCAAAACATTGAGTATTATTGATACATGAGGGCTGAACCCCTCCTGATGCCGGCGGCCGGCGCAGGGCATATGCATCACCGCAGCTCCACATGCACCATCCAAATGGTGCCTTGGTGGAGTGTAAGCAGAGCACAGGCCTTTTATGGGCCTTCTGCAGAACGGTGAATTTTACCCAAAATGCAGGTTAAAACCCATGCTAGGTATTAATGCAATCAAGTCCATAATGCCTCTATCAAAACCTCCCCGAGCACCTCTTCACCTGCTGAGCCAGGTAGCTCCTTATCTGGAGAACACTCTAACACGTTTTAGAGGACTTGCTGCTTTTTCTTTCTGTGATGAAAATAGGTATTTCTAAACTACTCCATGTTCTGGCCCTGTGGCAGAGTAAGGGCAGTCAGCAAAGGGCCGTCCTGACCTGCCACATGTCCTCCTCCACCCTCTACATCCAGAACTGAGTTATCACTGTTTTAATATGAAAAGTGGGTGACCTCCACAAACTTGTTGGAAACAGATTTGGCAGCTTCAGAAGGCAAAAAGTTGGCTTTTGTTCCCCCAAATATCTTTTTTTTTTTGGCAAAAATACTATTATTTGTTATATTTTTGGGAGGTAATGTGGACCATTTCCACCAAAGCTTCTTCCTGCTGTACCCCACAAAGCTTCTTTGTCAGTTTGGCCATCAGGGTGCTTCTGTGAATTCAATTTAAATCTTTCACCTTATTAGAGGAATCTTTATTAAGCATTTTATTAAGGTATTTTCATGCCTTCCAGGGCATGTTGTAAAACCCTACTGATTTCAGCAGCTTCTTTGGGAGATCAAAGGAAGCCCAGAGCCTGGATGAGCATTTCCAGTACTCAGGTAACGACGATAGCACACATGGCAACTTAGCTCATGTGTAGGACACGATGGATAAAACCAAGGAGGGTTTTCATTTTGACAAAAATCCTTAAAGGGTGGTGTTTCCAATTGGAAGGGGAGGATGTCCAGAATCAGTATTTATTACTTTAGCCACCTCTGCGTTATTTTTTTGTTGGATTTGCTGCTTTTGCCCAGGTAAGAAAGGTTTCCAAGAGGAATTCCAGCTAAGAAGATGACAGAACAGTGTATGGAGCTCATCAAGCAGTATTTACAGTCTGTAAATAAAGCTTATTTAAGGGCTCTTGTTAAAATATTGCATGATAAAGGAGTTCAACTGGCGTGCTTAAATGGATTTTAAGCAACTGGGCACAGAGAAAATACGTCTGTGGGACCATGAAACATTTATCTGTCCAGAAGGTGAGGGGGAAAAACCAGCCAGTGATGATCTATCACAAGGGAAAAAATCTGCACCTCAGCATTGCCAAAACGTCTTAATTGCTTTGTAAGCTCATCTAAATAAATAAAAGGTGTGGAGCTGTGGTGGCAGCTCTGTGATGGGCAAACGTGGTCTGTGCACAGGGAGGAGCACTTGGGATAACAGACCTTCTCCCATCCCCGGGATTATTGCAGCCGTGGCCACCCACTGCCCGTGCAGGAGGGTTGGGAGGTTTCACAGGGCTTGGAGGGGATTGTGGAGGTGTGTGAGGGCTGTTGTCCCCCAGGTTGTGTGGCTGACGTGGGGAGTGAGCCCTTGCACCAGCCCTTGGCCATGGGCAGGAGGCACTCGGGTGGATTTTGGCTCTGCTGGAAACACAGAACCATTGTGGCTCCTCTTTACTCAGCTCTTTTATGCTGCTGCTTGTAAGTTTTCATGGTGAAAATGGCTCAGTGTGATGCTTGTAGGTCACTTTGAGGACTCACACAGTGCAGGTGTAAGAGGGCTCCTTCGAAACTTTCCAACTTGTATATTTTTCCCTCTGCTTCCCTTGGGAAGATATTCCACTGCCTATGAGACACTTCTTGCAGTTGGTCTATACAGGCGTCTATTAATTTTGTTTCATTACTCTTTGTTACACCTCTTAGCACCAATGCAGAGTTAACATTCATTCACAATAAGATATTTATGCTGATGTAAAGCTTTCAAGCTTTATCTCAAAACACAGAGCAGAAATGAATGAATTTAAGTTGTGCAACTCATTTAATGATGGGAAAGCATTACTGTTTCCCAGTGCAGTGAAGGGAGATACTGGGGTTCACAGGGAGCAATCCCAGTTAGTGTGCAACACTAACAGGTCTGCCCTCATGGGGTTGCACACTCACCTTTCTTCAGGCTCTGAATGTCCTCCCCTGCTTATACTCTTTGCCCTTAATAAGTGGGTAGGTGGCTTTCCTCTCCCAGATCCAAAAGAGGTGGTTTCTCATGGCAGAAGGACATGCAGCATTTCATCCTGAGAGTTCTGAGCTCCTGGAGCTCTTCAGCAATGAACGGATTCGCTTTCAATACGCTCTTATTTAGTCCTTCATGGCTCTGGGTTTGGAGGTTTGGGTTTGGTTTATTTCTGGAGTATAACTGACTTCCACCTACTCCTACAGCCAGCAGTCACAGGTCTGGCTTTGTTAGATCTGACACAGTCTTCCTCCAACTAAAGGGATGAGCTTTCTGAATGTTCTTCCAGTCCTATAGCCTGTGTTTCCAGAATTATTCAGTGTAGCATTTAAACCATGTAAATTAATGGGACTTAGATATATGCTCAAAGCTGACACTACTCTAGAGCTGAACTAGAGTTTCACTTCCAAGTAGGACTAGTTAAAATTCGTAAAGTAAATGTCCATCTTCATATACATGAAATATCTTTCATCCTTGCTTTCTCCTTATAGATTTTACCACTTCATTTTCATTTCTTAGTGAATGTGGACCTGGGGCAATGGTCATTCCTGCACTGAAGCTGCAGCAAATGCAGCTCCTGTGTAACTTCAAGGTGTCCTGCAGGGCTGGCCTATGTTAACATGTGCTGCTCATGGAGCAGTGATGATCAGAGGAGGAACACAACTGAGACTTTATGGCAGTGTCCTTCTGGTTTGGCTTCTATTAATTGCTACCTCATAGCCCATAGACTTGCATCCCTTATGTGGGCAAAAAGGACATTTACGTAGAAAGCAACGCCAGATTTTGAGCAACTTTACTCATGTGGCTCCTCCTGGGCAGTAGTTGTTTGTACCTTGAGTTGGGAAGGAGTTTTTGGGCTGTTGTTTTGGGAAGGACATATGTCTGGCATAGCTTTGGCTGACATGTCCTGCATGTTTGACGTGTGTCTTATGTGTGTGAAATGTAATATACCTATATGTTTTGGAGCAATGTATTTAGATATGATCTCATATAACTCTGGCAGATAAAGACATTCATATCATGTAGCACTGACACACTTGTTTTTACTTAGGACTGCTTGTATTTGAGGACTTCTTTCTGTGCTGGCTAGGGTCAGAGGAGCCTTGTTGTTGGCTTTGCTGGTCCATCATTAGATCCAAATTTTCCCTTCAAATTGCAGTGTCTCTTTGAAAGAAAAACATGTTATGCAATGTAACCATTATGTTTAAGTCAAATGTTATTGTTAGATAAGGATCCATCCCTCCATAAAAAGATTTATGCCTGTTTGGATGAGAGCAGACAATCCTTTGAAACAAGGGTGATTCTTTGTTTTCTATCTGCCCAAGACACCTCATGCTGTCTCTGGGGGCCTTATTCCTTAGAAGAAAGAGGTGAATGAAGAATGACACAGCTCTTGCCCAGGTGAACGCACTTAACTTTGCAATCAACTTTGTGCAACTTGCTGGCAGAATTACCTGGATAGAAAACTCTCCTTTACCTTTCTCCTACATTATTTCCCTGAAATCATGAAGCTAAGGAGGAGGAAAAGGCAGGAAGAGGAACATCCTGATTCCAAAGAAGCGATTGATCTGAAAATGGAGAGGCTGAAAAAATTCCAGGAGGATAAATTAAATGAATAAGTGCCAGGTATAGAAACCAAAACCGCATTTCCAGATGGGAGAGAAGCACTACAGTGGCAAAATGAGCCTGCTGACAGGTCTCCGTGCTCACTGCCCCTTGCACCTTACTGTGCTTCTACAGTGTGATATTTGCTCCTACTTTCTTCTGGTGAAGTTTATAGCTCCAACTTTATAAAAGGGGGGTGTATTTCCTGTAATTATTTATTAACCAACCTGCTGCAGTAAATGATGCCCCAGCCCCTGTGCCTTCCTGTTCAACACCGATCAGATGAGAGCTTCATTTTTAGATTAGTAAACGGTAATTTCTGACAAAGGCAACTGCCACCTTTTGTTTCATTCGGCGCGTTTATTTTTCAAGCACCAGAGCTGACCTCCGAACTCAATCTGCACTTGCCTATTGATGCATAAATATCTGTAATATCACAGTAAATTAAATTCAGTTTTAAAGGGTTTCTATTTAACAATCTGTCAGAACTTTCACAGCGTTTGATTTCTAGTTTCCTCTGTCCACTGACAGGTTTATCTCAGGATGGCTTGATTAATGAAACCTTCTTTTTGGAGGAAGCATACCTATTCTTACCATAATCTCTTAATGCTTGCTTAGGCAACATTGTACTCTGACAGCAGGGCTCCAAAAACTTCCAGCCCCTTCACTACTTGGCAGAGAAAGCAGCAGGATTTGGGGCTGGGGGCAGCACTGTTCTGCGCAGCATTATCAGGTATGCAGAATTGAGCAGCTTCCCAGTTTAGCAGGTTTGGGAATCCTGTTTTCATGGAAGCCGATGTTCAACATGCTTATTACAAAGTATTCTTCATTAAGACTGGCAAATGTGCATCTAATTTGTGATTACTTTTATTCTGGGAATATTCTAAAGATGAGTTCTAAAGGACGGTGCATTGAATTTAGGGAAAAAAATACTAAAGCACAGCCTAGAGAAGTTTGTGTAGATTTAGATATCAGAGTCCCTGACTTCTAATGCTTGGTTTTCCTCTCATATGGCTCCGGGTAAATCACTTAATCTCTGAGCTGTAATCCCATCTCACTGATGGTCATGTTTAACAGAGTAAATAGAGTTACACCACGTGAGCGGCGGAGTAAAACTGCTCCAGCTGAGAGAAGAGGCAAAACATTTCCATTTTTTCTCTGTTGAGTGGGAATACTACTTACTGCTCAGGAGGCTTTGGAAGCTGAATTGTGGATTCCACTGTGCTTTCAACACATAGCATTGCTGTTGTTACTATGGACTGCTCTGCAGCAGTGGCTTGGGTGAAGGATGAGGTTCTTTGATGCCCTCAACAAGACAGAAACAGGGAAGTAACCAGCAGGTTTCATCCCTGGGTTAGGAAAAGAGAAGGACTGCGGTTTTCATCCCTGAGACACCTTTAAGTTTAGACAAGTTAAGGAGAACTGCAACTTTCCCTGGGCTCCCCAAGGATTTTGCTCCTTCCCAGTTTGCACAGGTGGTGGGTGAACTTGCAGCACCATAGCAATGGGAGCTCTGACACTGACTTCAGCAGCCCCAGGGTTTGCCAGGAGCTTAATCCCATTCTTATTCTTGTTTACAGCCGGGGTTTGGGCTTTTTCCCAACTGCTCCTCCATGTGACTTCTTTGTTGAAGACCCAATTGTCAGACTCTATCAGGTTCTGCAGAGTCCAGCCCTTCTGAAAATGGAGACCTCACCTCCCATCTTGACCACCTAAAAAGGGATTGAACAACCCAGGTGGGCTCTGGTGGTTGCGTTTTCTCCAGCTTTCCGGGGACAACTTTTGCTTTCAGCTCTCCAGGATCTCCAAGAGACTTTCAAATTGAAGTCCATATCCTGCTGGAGTCAGGGACAAAGCTCCCACCAGTGTAAGCAAAGATTGGATTGCTGTGCGTGCCAGCCTAAGGATCACATGTGGAAAACATCACGTGTGGTATGTCACTCCAAATAGCCACAAATCCCTTTTGTGCAGAAATACCAAGAACTACCCTGTCAGCATCATGCAACTGTTCCACGTGAGAACAGTTAAAGGTGATTTGTGCACTTGTTTCTATAAAGCAAAACTATTTCAAGAGGTTCATTTCATGATGATATTAATCAGCATCAGGAAATATGTTCTCAGTTCTGCATTAAGACCCAGAAAGGCACTGTCATTCCTGTGTAAATAACTCACATATGAAGATTATATTTATCTGTCAGTGTGCATGTACTTATTATTTAGGATTAATATATAGTATACTATTATAATATGAAATATTAATATTTTAATATAATAATAATTAAGCAAAATATCATTAATAAAAATACAATAGAAACATATTTAGGATTATATTTATTTGTACAGTATTGTGCACATATTCGGAATATTTTCCTGGTATAAAAAGTTGGAGGAACTCATTAGAAGCGGATTGCATATTTTCAATCAATAAATGCAATATGGTTCAATGGCCCTGCATACAATGTGTGTTTCTGCAGTACCAGGAGCGATACTTTCAACAGATGAGTGCTTTCAGTTGTCATAAAGATGTTTATTTGCCGGGAAGCACAGACTTGTGCTCATGCAATCCTCCTTGTAGGATTATTATGATTCTTCAACACGTTTCCGACTTTTTGGGTTGTTTCACACTCTGCTTTTTAACCTTCAACAACAAATATTGTTGTATCATGAAGACAGCAAATCCAAACAATTACATATGTAGTCCAAAGGCATACACAAGAAAATCAATATTTGACATCTTTGCAACTCCCTCTTTGGAGCAGCGCTCAATAGCTCTTATTCATTATACACTTATATCTCTTTCAGATTCGCCTTTGTCACCAGAAGCCCATTTTTTTTTCTCCTTTGACTTCCACATAACTTCTTTGCCCTGTACTTTTACAGATGCCTTCTGGCTATAAATACTAATGAAATCTCTTTGCTTAATTCAATTTTGCTGGTACACTTACAGTTATGACCTAACTTTCCCACGAGAGAGACTGATTGAACATTCCAATACCTTATGGATGGGAGCAAACACTCCACAGAACTGGACTGACAATTTCCATAATTATAGAATTCACAGCCTAATGACCTTAAAAAACAATAAAAAGATCTCTTGTTAATTCCATTTCTGTTACTGACATTCAAGATATTTCATTTTTCACAGGACAACAAATTTACTTTTTATTTTCAAAAGAGCAGTCTATCCTTTTACCCTAGATTAAATTTTCTGAATATTGAAGGATTTCATTGAATATTTAGCATTTCTTTGTCTTTTAAAAGTTAGAATATTTATGATCCTTAGAATGCCTCTGACTGATTTATAGCAATCAATTATAAGAGTGCGTTTTCAAATAGCCCTTTTAAAAATGAAGAATAGAATAATTAAAAAGATCAGAAGTCCTCCCTTGCATATAATTATTTCATTATTTCATTACAGTGCAGAAATTGTTTTTGCTGACTGTGAACAATTGTAATTGAGCAAAAGCTCTATGACTATACGAAAGCAAGCAGTTCTTCCTAAGAAATAAGACCACTAATTGCCTAAATTTTTATTCAGCACAGTGAGCCTTAAAAGCCACATTGTAATATAAACCTAATCACTAGGTACAGCGGATACTTTCACCATAGCGGAGACGTTCCCAAAGCATAACCTTGCTGTACAGCTAATTTATTCCTTCAACAGGTTTATTGCCGCGTGAAGCACTTGTTTGGGTGCTGATTTGTGGCAGTCTGGGAGCAGAGGGCTTCCTTCTCAGGCAAGGCTCCCCATGCCACATGACTTGAATGATGGCTCATGCCACTTGTGGCCACCTTGTTTTGGTGGGGATACTGCCATGGGCGGCCATGTGCCTTGCCTACATTGCTCTTGTTCCTTACTTTCCATTGCCTGGCTCTTCTCTCCAGCTGCTCTGGGGTTTCTGTCTACTCAACAGAGAGAAGCACCACCAGAGAGAAATCCAAAATGGGAGCCTGACTTTGATGTCCAGAATCACCATGTGGATGAGGTCTCCTCTCACTTGAAGGATTTGGGGAGCTTCTGCTGTTGCTGAAAGATATAAACTGTGCATACCCCACTCTGGAGCACCCAATGGAAAGATATAGATGTTTGCTAAGGTTGGGTTTAAAGTGGGTTTATTTTGACCAGAAGACCAGTTGTCCATGCTGCTGTTGATCTCTGCTTTGGGACCTGCATTTGAGTGGACACCTTCAGGCTGGTGTCTACCTGAAAGACCCCAGTCAACTCCAGGCACTGGGAGGAAGCTCCAGGGGAACAAAGAGAGTGCTGTGCACTAAAATTGGGATTCTAACATGTGTTTCACTGCCACTGGTGCCTTCTTTTTCAGGGAGGGATCCTTGCTTGCCCCAGGGATCTCCTCTACCACCTCTCAAAAGTCATCCTTGTGCTGACTGGATTGAAACTCCTCTGGCCCCATGCATCATGACAAATTGTCATCTGCGTTGCAAACACACGCTGGGTCACTTGGGCACAATGGTCCTTCCTGGTGCTTGACAGAAGCGAAGACAGAGCTTGCACAAAGGGTGAGTTTGGGCTGCCCTTGATAGTGTGGGCACTGACGGGGTCTATAGAGGATCCTGTCGTAAACCCTCTACAGTCACTGGGTTGTAATATACCTGTGTGCCAGGCACAGACAATCCATTCTTGATCCTGGCTCCCAAGTTGAGCTGAACATCCCAGTTAAGTTCATTATATAGGCCAAGAAATACTGGTGAGGTTGGCTCTGAGTCCTTTAGCTTCATTTGAGGGACTTCCTTAGAGTGAAGTAAAGTCTTTTTAATACATAATACCACCTTGGCTGGCACAGTACTGGCAGACAGCTTGTTATAGCTTCTGCCTAAAGTCTCCAAGCTTGACAAGAGCAAGTCCACATCAGAGGCAGAGCGTGGTGCCTGGAAGTGCAGATGTGGAGTCATCAGGAAATGGTGTCTGCAGGGCAAATCTGGAGTTTGTCTGATGTGAAGCTTCTCCTGTCACAGCAGAGTTGCTTCCGGGGTGCTGGGGGAAGTCACAAATGGGGCTGCTGCTGGTTTGTGAATGAAGCCCTTTGTCAGTGCTCAGCTGTGACCCCCCTGCTCTCAGAGACTGGCTGAAGCTTGTGGAAAGAAGAAAAGTGGAAATGAAAGGTAAAATTCAGGGCTGATGCAGTAGCCTTAATATAGTGTCTGAATGGGAAAGAAAAGATTTATAATGACCTCAAAAGTGAGTCTGGCTTTTTCCTCCTGAGCTCACTGCTTTCCAGTCCCACTTTGAAGTCTTCAGTGAAGTTTTGGTGCCAAATTAACATTGTAGTGTTAAAGTAAGAGCGCTGGAACTGCTAGAACCAATAACACCCAGCAGCAATCAAACACAGGCGCATTAAGGATTGCCTGGCAGCGGATGTGATGTATCCCTCTGCTATTCTGTAGTGGCAGCCCTCAGGTACATAGTTATAATTCCTGAGAGAGGCAGGCTCTGGAGATGACAGACTGAATAGTTATAATCTATCATGAAAAGTTTTCAAGGATGAGTTAATGATTTTGTGCCATTTTCAGACCAGTTAGCAGAAGCCTGGAAGCCTGGAAGCTGGAGTTTCCCTGGGCTGCAGCTCTCCAGGAACAAGTAACTGGTTTTTCCCTTGTGCCTCAGTTTCCATCTCTGAACCAAGCAAAAATACTGCCTTTTCTGTGAAATGATTTAAATCTGTTGCAGAAAAGGGATGTAGAGGAAATACTTCAGAGCAGGAAAGGGGGGTTATAATCAACCCAACTTTGCTTGCAATGAAATTAGTGCTAACACTAGTCCTAACACTGCTGTTACTGCTGAGCAGCTATATCCCATGCTTGCCAGAAGAAGGTAGACTGCGTACGACAGGGAATATGTTTCTTTCTTGGTGACTTTCACATCTGATATCTGTGCTCAAGTGGGCATTTACATCTCAAGCATCCTGCTACAGTTCTTCCTAACTCAGCCCTGCTTGCTGCAGTGCAGGCTGCAGCTAAAATGCATTTCTGGAATCTAAACCAGATATACACAGTAATCCAAGCTATTGAAACAGGCCACTTTGTGTTCACTGGCCTGGTTTATGCACAGGACATGGTCACTCACCTTATCCCCTGGGACACCAACTAGTGTAGGATTGAACTGGGGGAACATTACTGACCTCTTCTGCAGGTGGAGGTGGGAAATACTGGAAAGTTCTTTTGTAGGTGCTTGTTTCTAGCTGAGGTCTGCTGCTGGGTGCATGGATTTTGTGCATATGAAAAAGTCTTGCACCTTCTCAGATGAGCTCTGCTTGCTGCGGGCTTCCCTGGTGATGGCCATTACAAACCACTCCAGCAGTAGCTCCATTTCCTTCCCAGTCTTTACCAAGTTGGTTTGCAGAGGTCTGAAGCTTCATTTCCCAGCCTGTAAGAAGCTGACAACAGTCTGCTCTTCCAGATAGTGCTGAAAAGCTAAAGAGCTGGGAAGGAGCCTGTGTGACTCCACAGCCCTTCCCTCATGGGTGCTTGCTGGAGCTGCTGGTACACTGGACCCTGCTTCCTGGGCGCCAGCCCCACAAGGCTGGGCCTTGCACTGTTCCAGGACTATGGCAAAGAGAGGAGGCTCCAGCTGTGCGCAGAGACATTTCTGCAGCACTGACCCTCAGCTCACAGCTCTGTCCTTTGGAAACTTCAGCATTTTTACTCTAGTGAGCACTGTTGGTGCTCCAGCTGTGAGCAGGGTAATATGTTCCCTTGCATTCCCAGGACACCTCTGATGGCAGTGTGTGATACAAAGGATTTGAGCTGCCATCTGTGTCTTTTGTGCTTGCTCATGCTTCTCTCCCTATGCCCAGCAAGATGGAGAAGGTTATTTGTCCTAAGAATGTTCTCTTTCCACCCCTTTGCTGTACACCAGTGTCAACAAGCATTTTGCTCTCTCTAGCATAATTCAGTTCTGTTTGGGCCCTAATTGTCCCTCCTTGTATGCGGCTGGCTGCTTGCCTAGCTATTCCCAGGCTCTCCCTGGGGTATTTCACAGAGCTTCGTCAAAGCAGGGTCAGTTCTTAGCTGTCAAATGATGGTTGCTGTGGTGCTTGTGTCCTTCATGCAGAACAGGGACTGCTCTGAGGAGCTCCCACAGTGCTTGATGTGAGTGGAGATGGAGAGAGATCCAGGCAAGCATCCTGGGTCAGTTTAAGGTATTACTGCCTCTGGGAGAGCTGGGTTTCCCTGCCCATGGAACTAGATGAGCTTCTGGGTCCCTTTCAACCCAAATCATTCTATGGTTTTATGGTTTCCCATCCAAGTGGTCAGAAAAGAGTTGGCATTTCACTCTCAAAGATGCAATGGAAACATCTCCATTGCTTGCAATGTATTGCAAGGGAAAGAAGATATAGCAGAGGGCTCACTCTTCCTGAAAGTGATTGTGATGTCCAGAATTGTTTAAAGGGAGAGAAAACTGTGCTCTTGGGTAAGGGACTCCACTCAGCTCAACCCAGGGAAGACTTGATGATAACAAAGTTCTACAAGGGCAACAGAACTTTCATCATGGTCTTTTCAATCTATGCTAATCAGGCAATCAGTGAGGTGCAAAAGGACACCAGGTAAGTTCACACTAAGAAACAGTGCACGTTTTTAAAGTGTGGGGAGCAATTCCACAAGAGGCCCAGTGGCTAGGGTTTTTTACTGCCCATTTAAAATTAGGGTTGTTCATTTCTCTGACAGTGGTTCTGGAATTTAAACAAGAATAAAAGCAGGATTGTCTGTGCCTGCGATATGAGGAGAGACTGAGAGATCCACACAGTTCCCCCTGACTTTATACTCCACAAAGACCAGATTCCTGGTTCTGCCCTTACCTCCCTCCTTGCAGCAGAGCCTCCAGGAAAGGGCTGTATCCCTCACCATTACCAAACAACCAGAGTTGCCTGACTTGGGTGCCCCAGGGAGGATTTTGAGCTTCTAGGTGGTTCAGTGTGGCAGGGCTGGTCTCCCCTCCTATGAGCATGGATGCACCTTGCCCTGTCCTGTTGCCTTCCTCCCTCTGATGCCCAAGGACTCATAGAAGAGTTTAAACCCCAGGAATTCCCCAGACAGATTTGGGTGATTCACCCAGAGCTACCTGTGCAGCAAAATCATCCCTGCACCCACCTCCTCTCCAGCACCACTCGCACACACAGACGCAGACTGTCCTTCCAGTGGCAAAAGCCAGGATGTATCTCTTAGAAAAGCTCCGAAAAATTCACTTTTCTTTTATAATAATATTTCCACAGGCCAAGCAATTGATGGCTGGGCTAGGCAAAAACATACATCTTTGCTTCCAAGTAATAGGCTGCAGATTTGCAAGACTAAATCCTTTTAAAAGCCCAGAATCACATCCATTCAGTCCGTAAAAGAAAAAAGAAGTCTAATTTGATAACATTATATGGAAAGTGTTTTCTTGACTTAGATGTATTTTAGGCTTGTCAGTTATATAATACGGAACAAGCAGGGGGAAAGGACTTGATCACATTCAGATGACACTAAATTATCTTATGACACAGGCTGTATCTTTTTTACAACAGAAAATGGAAACAACTGTGTCCTTGACCTTCAAAAAGGAATTGACTTCCCTAGCTTAACTATTCAAACAAACAACTGTGTACTCTCTTCAATTCCTGTGATAATTTTGATTTACTGTAAATGACTGAATTTAATGAACTAAATTATGCTATTTAAATGCATTTTGTGAATGGTATTGTAGTTTGGTACTAAGCATTATGTCTATGCTAAAGTGTGCTGTAAATGATATGATATGGAACATATGTGCTGTATTCATAATTTAACTGTTGCTATGGAGTGCCTTCTTCAATAGGCTTCTTTGAAAAACGAGTTCTTTATTTACCTGGTGAAATGAAGGTGATTTCTCAGCAAATCTCTAGGTCTCACTGACCTTGACAGAATTACAGTGCTAATATTTTCACATGGATGAACTGTTCTTCAATAATTTTTCCAAAATAGATGGCACAAATAGGTTTTCCATTAATGCTGGGACATATTGCATGTTTTCTAATCTCACTTTTCTTTTTGTTTGAACAAATGTTTATTACAGCTATTGCAAACGACTCCCATCCTCATTAGTGATAACAGGTTTCTGAGTTCAGAGCTGGATCTCAGGGCCTTGGGCAAGATTTCCACAAATGCCTCGAGGCTGATGCTGTAGACAGCCAGTGCCCATTGGATGAGGGATGCAGCGTGTGTTGTGCTCCTTGTAGAAGCACTTGTGTCATGCTTCTGTAGAAAGTTGCTGAAGCACTTTGTACATTTGGATGTCTGTGTTTATGCTGATTGTTTATAGTGAACTGAATGGGTAAACCCAATGCTGTTTTTTACTGCTGATCCTGCAGTTTTTGTTTACCACTGCATTGGTTGCGTTGTGGGAAACAGGGCAGCAAGACTGCCTATTCCTCACCTTCTGTGATCTACCTCTCAGTGTCCCCAGAAGCAATAACCATTCAGCCTTGCTGGGGCATCAGGACAGTACTCAGGTCTAAATAGAGGTAATCTGTGACTCTTGTGGAGATACAGTCTGATCTTCTGCAGAAGCTCTGAAGTGTGTGCTCCTGCACAGACACTCCTCCTTATTCTACTGCACCTTGTGCAGCTTGGTTAGGAGATGGCAAAACCCACCTGCTCTTGTGGTAAAGCACACTATCATCTCTGAATCAGATGCAAAAGCCCATGTGGTTGCTCCTGAGAGCTTTTCAGAATCCTAACCCTGTATCTGAGCATTAATTTTGGGTGTGTCAGTGATCAGTGTCCAGAGCATGGTTTAATATGTGGTATTAAGTAGGATACCACTAATGGAAGACCAATCCTTATTCCAGCAAAATCAGGCAAATGAAATAGTAGTTGGAAGTTGCAGAAACATATTTCTTCAGCTAATCAGCTCACTTACTGGATTATATGTGAAATTTGGGTAATAAGTTAAGCAAACTATGCAGCCACCCAAACATAGCAGCCCATGGGTGGGGTGTGTTTTCTTTTGCAAGAGATGGATGCATCATTTAAATCCAGAAATCCAACAGGTACTTTGGCAAGTTGGTGCTATGTACATTAGAAATGTGACAAATTTAAATGGAAATGTCTACCTAAACTGATACTTTTAGTACTCAAGGACATAAACTTGATTCTTTTGCCTGTGTTGTTATTTTTTCCACCTAAAGTCAGGTTGATCAAAGCTGAATCCGACAGTTGTAGCTGGTACTGTGACTGTTTGCAAAGTCCCTTGAATTAGATACATTTTTCCCCTTAATGCTCCCGTGCTAGTCAAAGCCACATAGTTAGTGATCACAAATTAAAGATGTTATATGTAAAATGACATACAGAGGTGATTCTCATGTTTTCAGAAAATGATGGGACATTGAGTAAAGCCTATAGAATTTCAATGGCTACTCTCAAATTTAGAGCCTCATTTCAGGTTTTTCTTATTCTTTTCTTCTTTCCAAAGGCAAAATGGCAATACTTTGTGAGAGCAAATAATGCAAGAGAATTCTGGCAACATCAGGGAAGGATTTTTGCAATATCTTGGAACATATCAGTCTTCATATAATGAGCATTTAATGGGTCAAATAAGGACACTCTTTAAAGTCCTGATGAAACATTGAGCCATATATAATACCACCTTTTAACTAATTTGAACATTCACAATAAATTATGGCTGGGTTTCATAACTGTTCATCAACCCTCAGCTCCCAAGGAGAACAGCTGAATTTTCTGAATATTGATTCTTTGGGAAATCCTGGCTGGTTTTAACTACATTTTGTGTGCTGCTGTTGCAAACAAATGTAGCAAATATGGTGAGGTTGTTCTAACAGCCATACTTCCAAGAGTATATATCGCTGTTGGCATTTTTACATGTACAAAGGCTCCTCCTGGAGGTCAGTTGTGTTGTTAGATGCCCCGCTCCACAGCTTAGCATACTCCGGTGGATTTCTGCAGAGTGGTCTGGGTTTCTGTGTATGCACTGGAAAACCAAACTGTTGAACACATAAAATCAAACACGTGGTGTACTTAAGAAGCTCTTGCTGAAAAGCCCATTCTGAATGTTTGCTAAGTGGAAAGGGTGTCTGTCAGTTTGGATGTGTCTGTAGAGGGAGAAGAACCTGAAGATAACTTTGTATTTTTACTTTCATTTTGAAAAATGAATGAGAAGACTTGCTGAAGGAACTGTACTCACCCCTGCACGGTACACAAACAGCAAAGCCTCCTCTGCAAGGGGACAACACTTCCAAAGTCCTGTCTAAAATGGGTACCCCTGGCATCTTCTGCTGTGGGGAGCTTGAGCACATAGGCGGTGTGTCCAGGAGGATGAACATGGTTTGGGCCTGAGGTGAAGCTCAAGTCATCACCTTCCTGCAATGCCAAAGCAGAGCTTGTTGCTTCGGCGATGGCAGTGCTGGGACCCCTGCCCACTTCCCCTCCCAGAACAACTCTGTGAGAGGGACTTGTTCTCGAACACTTTGTTATCTCTGTTTTTATTCCGTGTTAATCAACTTCAGTCCAAAATGATGTGCAGAAAGTGGATAATGCCTCTTGAGCCAGGAATTACCATAGCATGAGCAGTCTCCCCTGGGTACTTGCTCTGCATTGTGTACTATAATTGTGTGAGAGAGAAGGAGCTATTTTTTAGCAAGTGGCTATTGGATACTTCCTGTGCTGCATATCAACAACCAGATCTTGACCCAGAAATGTCAGTCCCTGCTCAGAGCAGACAAGGAAGCATAATTAGAGATGCACTGGCAACGTATTTTAGCACTGATGGTGACAATGTTTAAATTTTTAATCAGGCATGTAACATAAAAAGCACATAACATGAAATGTGAAAAGAAAATTGGCAAATACCAGTGTGCTGTTTGACACTTTATTTCACTGAAGGAAGTGAGCATCAATAAACATTATTCATCATAAATGACAGAGAGGAAGGCATGTTTCTAATAAAAACCTTCACATTGTAAGGGGTGAATCTCATAAAAGCACCCTTACAGTACTGTGAAAGCCACACTGGGCCAGATCACAAAAGGAAACACAGAGACCTTTCTTGTGAAGCTGTAATGTGCACCTAGACGTGTTCCCTCTTGGCAAGTGGCTTTGGGGGCAGAGAGGTCCTCCCAGGGTGCAGGGAACTTCCTCCCTTTATCTGCCCTGTCTGGACATGGCACAGCCCTGAGCCCTGTGCTGGATGACATGTCCTCATGAAATCTCCTCCCAGGTCTTGAAGGCTCAACCAAGCATCCTGTAGCAAGTTTTGCTCTGTGCTGGCAAACACTGAGCTCACTAGTCAGATATATCTAGCTGGAATATTAGAGACAAACCTAAGAGGTGGAGTGGGGTGCAGCTTAGTTTGATGTACTGATACAAGGCGCGAATGGGGAGTTATTGTGTGACTCTTTCACACCAAAACTCTTATAGTCTCTTGTTTTTGTAAAGCTTTTCAACATCAGTGCCTCTGTGAACTGTTTGGCATCTTTTCCTGCTTAAACCCTGTCCATGCCACCATGATTATTTGATATGGGCTTTGCTGTGCAAGGCCCTGTGGTGTTCTGAGCCCAGAGAACTGAGCTCGCTATTCAGGGCTAGATGAATGCTCACAAAAATTACTTGAGGGAAGTGCTAAGGTGCCAATCCAAGTATGCCAAAGTTAGAAAAGGCCTGATTTAGGGCTATTCTGGTCACTTCAATTTGTCTCTGTCATATGCCTGAATAGAGAGAAAGTCTCCAACTGCATGATTCCAGCTTCTGCAACAGAAGATGCTGTGGGGAAGAGCTGAGAGCTCAGGGAGGAGGGTGGTCTGGAGCAGGAGGGAACTTTGAAGTTTTGCTCAAGTGCCAAACTTGTGATCTGCTCTTCCCTTTCTTGCTCTGATGGGGTCATAAGTGCCTGGTTGATGGGAGCTGTGAGGAGAAGCAACGTGCTCTGTGCAGAAGATGCGGTTGTTGGAGGATGTACTTGACAAACCCTAAACCCTCTATTGATTTTGTACTTCTTTTCAACTTGACCAAATCCAGACAGCTCTTGCGGGAAAAGTCACGGGTTCATTCCCAAAAGTAGAAGTCTTGCAGCCAAATTTAAAGTAGAAACCATACTGAAGTGAAATCTCAACAAGATGGCCGTGGGATTCCTTTTAATGTGGGCAAAGTAAAATCCTTTGCCCTGTCCTTATTTTAAGGAAGATGTGAATGGTGTCTTCTTTTTCCTTCTGAAATGTAGCAAGATAATCCATTTTGAGGCAGATAGTCATCATGGGATATTTCATCTCAAATGGGCAAATGCTGAACTGAAAGCACAGTTATACAAATGGGAAGCATCAGACAAGCTTAACTGTAGGTATTGATCTGCCCCACTTTTCATGGTGCTCATAATAAGGCTTTTCATGGGAGCCAGGCTGGGCTAACTTTTGGATGATCACATGCCTGCATGCTGCTAATAATAGTATCATTGGCTAAAATATCTCCATGTTTACCGAGTTTTCGGTTTTGTGTGTTTCTTTTGTCCTGCGTTTTCTCTTTTGTTTTCTATTCCAGTCATGCTGCTACACTAATATTTTCCATCTTGGTCCCAAGGGCTACCATCATGAACTCTTGCACCACGTGAACATTTGTGCCTCTCCATCAGATCTGTGAGGAGGATGCTATGGCATGGCCAGCTCTCATGGCACTGTTTCCAGATAGCAGCTGATGACAGCTCTGAGCTGTCCAGCATGAGTTCCCTCTCGTGGAAGCATGCACTGTGGCTGGGGCATGCATTTGCACCATGGCATGGCTGGAACTGATTGGAAACTCCGGGGAATCTGGGCAAAGAAAGAGGATAGAAATTATTTTTTTTTTTTCTTAAAGAGAAGTAGTTTTTTGCATTTATTTCAAATGGAGGTAACTGATAAAACGATGTGTTGCCAACCCTCACTAGCCAGCAGGAGTAGCTGCTTCTACCACTTACCTCTAGTCCTCTAAACTCTATGGACTTGGGCAAGCACAAGACAGTTTCTGCTGGACCAAAATCACAGCTGAAAGCCGGGAATTAATATTTACCCCAGCTCCCTACCAACTTTTGGGACAAACCTCTTCAGATCCTTACATTTGATTCATGGAGATTTAGATACTGAAGGATTCGGGTCTTAACCTCTGCTCTAGTTTCCCAGCTGAAAGACAGTAGTAATATTTCTCTGCCATACAGCAGACTTGCAGTGAGTAATTATTTCATATTTGTAGGCTACTTTGGAAAGGATGTGCTCCATATTGCTGACATTATTAACTTTTGGAGCCTCAGATGGAGCTATAGAAGTGCCTCTGTGCTTTCCAGCCTTGCTGCTCTTGAAATCCAGGGAATATTTTGAGGATTCGACAGAAAAAAACGTCTTAGCAACCAAAAGAAATCCTTCCACACAGCAAGAATTTGGGGAAACGATGGAGAACTCTCAATGCACAGACAGTCTTCTTGTTGCAAAGTGAGTGTGTTTCCAGCCTACAGAAAAGCCCTATTAACTTGTCAGATGATTTTGTGAGTGTGTTGCAGAGGCTTGGAGCATGCCAGTGTAACTTTGCCAACTTGTAGTGAGGACTTACTCAGGCAGCAGACCTGTAAGTAGAGGTCAGGATTAGCACAGACAGGGCACAGAGTCTGGGGAGCAGATGAGATCTGCAGAAGAACAAATATGATCATGGAGCTCACATCTCCCTTTCCCCCAGTCACGCATATCAATTCAAGTTAAGTTAGTACTTGCATTTTCCTCAACATAGTTTCCTCAACAGGAATTAACCTTTGAATCCACTCCATCAAGTCCCAGTGTATTGGGTTTGTGTGGCAAGGTTTTGGTACCAGGGAGGCTACAGGGGTGGCTTCTGTAAGAAGCAGCAGGAAGCTTCCCGTGTCTGATAGAGCCAATGCCAACCAGCTCCAGGTCAACCTGCTGATGGCCAAGGCAGAGCATGTCAGTAACAGTGATAGCAACTCTGGGATAATATGTTGAAGAAGGGGCAATAGTTGCTCTGTGACAGCAATTACAGCCAAGGAGAAGAGTGAGAATATGTGAGAGAAACAACTCTGCAGACTCTGATGTCAGTGAAGGTCACCTTATCATAAGAGATCAGGTTAGTCAAGTAAGACATGACTTTCATAAGCCCATGCTGGCTGGGCCTGATCATCACATTGACCTGTATGTGCCAAGTGATGGCACTCAGGATGATCTGCTCCATAACCTTCCCCAGCAGTGAGGTCAGGCCTGTAGTTACCTCGATCCTCCTCTGTTCTTCTTGTGTTTAGGTGTCACATTTGCAAATGTCCAGTCATCTGGGACATCCCTGGTGAGTCAGAACTGCTGATAAATGATGGAAAGTGGCTTGGTGAGCACTTCCACCAGCTCCCTTGGTAACCTTGAGTGGGTCCCATTTGGTCCCATAGACTTGAGTGTACCTAAGTAGTGTAGCAGGTTGCTGACCATTTCCCCTTGGATTATGAGGGCTTCATTCTGATCCTTGTCTTCCAGCTCAGGGGGCTGGGTACCCAGAGAACAACTGGCCTTACTTGTAAAGAGTGAGGCAAAGAAGGCATTAAGTAACTGAGCCTTTTTCTCATCCTTTGTAACTATGTTTGCCCCCTCATCTG
Organism: Psilopsiagon aymara; assembly: GCA_024733675.1. Taxonomy (NCBI): domain Eukaryota; kingdom Metazoa; phylum Chordata; class Aves; order Psittaciformes; family Psittacidae; genus Psilopsiagon; species Psilopsiagon aymara. The sequence continues at coordinate 21,363 of JANRGW010003438.1, forward strand.
TACATGTATGTATATTCAAAGTTTCATTAATTTGAAGTGCACTGTGCAGGAATGTGAAGAAATAAACCCGTAACTTTCCAAAGAATGCAAAAATCATTAGGTTTTCAAAACATCCATTTCAGCACGCATCCACTCTGCCCATGTCACTTAACAGTTCAGCTGGTTCCTGTTCTTTTTCCTATTCCTGCTGGGAAACAGTTACATGTCAAGACACTGAAGTTAAAATTTAGATTTCTGTTGTCTGCAATGGAAGCTGTGACCTGGCTCACTTTGAAGGCTGCAAAATGAAGGCTGTGGGGCTTTTTTTCCCTTTCCTTTTCTTATTTTTATATAATTTTCGATAATTTCCTCTTGTTTAGTGCTATTTTAAGACATTTAACTAAGTAGCTCCAGAAGAACCATTCACAAATAGTGCTGATCTGTGTTTTGAAAGTTTACCATACACTATCCAATGCACATTTACATACACCACCGAAATCCTGCATTTGGGAAATTAAAACAACAAAACTTGATTGCATATCATGCTTTCATATTTTGCAGATGTTAATATTTAATCATATGCAAAGCCATTTAGCTTAAGTGCATTAATGTAACTCATTTAAAAGAGGCCAGTAATTGTCCTATTAACTCCCAGCCTGGATGTTATCCATGCTGCCCTGCTGGTAAGGCCAGAGGGAGAGTCTCCTATTGGCACCCACAGAGATTGCTCTGATCTGTTGAAAATCCTGTTAAAATCTAATTACTTAGGAGAATAGGCCAGGGAATATCTAATGAGCTTCAGGAAACTCAGTGAAAGAAATTCTCTTTTAATACAGGCTGAAACATCTTCTGTGTTTCAATTACAGTGATACCACACGAACATAATTACACTTGTATAGAATGGGACTCTTCTTTGTTATTTTAATATCACTAGATTTTTCTTAGTCAAGGGAGAAAATAATTTGATTCCCCACAGAGGTTAAGTGTTGGTGAAAAGCTTAGTGCTATAATAGATGCAGTCTTTGTTTATGATAATTCCCTCTTTGTTTTGTGAGAAGATGTTAGTAAACCCAGGTCACTGAGGGAAGCTGACCAACTCCATACATGCCTGGGAGCCTGGGGAAGGTTGGAATGTTGTTCTGCCGACGTGAAAGATTTCAGAGGTTGTTCACTCCTTCGCCTGCATGAAATTTGGCCTTACATTTGTTATGGTTATGGTAATTTAAGCTGTTGACATTAAGTGAACAATAAAACCTCATAGCAGCAGCAGGAAAACAGGCTCCTCCTTCCAACAGGAGGGACAATTTGCAATTTCTTCTGCTTGCAGACTCTTAACTTTATTTATCTGAAAATTCCCCTGCTGTAGCATGGCCAATGTTATCACTGGTGGCTCTCCGAAGTGACACTACTGGAGCTGCTTCTTTCACCCCATCAGAGAAAGCAGAATGTGGGACTGTGGTGCCTTGTGTGGGTTTGGAACTCCATACACATAGCAGATGATCCCAACAACATGGGTTTCTGGGAAGGAGTAGCTCAGCTCCACTGAATGTAATGGGATAAAGGCTTGAGGAGATGGTGTAGACCCACATGAGGTGGGTCGCCATGTTTGCATGCCTGAAGCAACAAGCTGAGCAGCGGAGGTCTCATCCCAAGGAATGTTATCCCAAATTATTTCCGCCCCAGCCCATGGTCAGACTGGTCATCCCAGAGGATAGGCATGGAAAGAAGCCAGCGACAGAGGAGGTGCTGGATAACCCCATCCCCATTCCCGTCCCTGTCCTCCATTCCTGGTCCCTTGGCTCCCTCACAGCGCTGTGAAAGACACCAGGGAGGTGGGAAAACCCTTCCTTGGCAGCCAATCACAGGCTGCCATCTATCTGCTTCTGACCGGTTCCATGCGCGGACATGTGTTCCTGACCAATCAGGAGCTTCTACACAGCCTGGCTGCCCTTGAGGGAAGGTGGCGGGATGAGGGGAGCTGTGGAGAACGTGGCGCCATGTTGGGTGCCACAGGGCTCGTGTGTGGAGAGCCTGCCGTGACCAAGTGTTTCCAGGTTGGTTTGCCCACCCAGCTTCAGCAGTGAGGAAGGAGATATAAATGGAGCTTGGCAGAACTCATAACTTCATTTAGTGACTGGCAGAGGTGCCCATCAGGTATCCGACAGCACTGAGGTAGGCTGTGAGTTGCACTGAGGTTTGTATTGGAGGGGTCTGACTGGTGGCTACACAGATTAAGGCACACAGGTGTGATGGGAGATTCCCACTCCTCAGAAGTTATATGAACTTGTTAGAAACCAAGGCTTGCTGTCTAGAACTTCGAACTTCTGCCCAGGGCTTTATGCTGTGATGAAGCTATTGCAGTTGGCCCAGCGGGATCAGGACTACAAAGCAGCTTTTAAAAGGTTTAGAAGAGGCTGCGTTTGGGACTACTTTGACTTCACAGGAGTTGGTCTGATGTTTGCACAACCAAGGACGCAGGTAACAAGGCACTAACTCTATTTTCCTTGTTTCAGGTGGTGCACAACCTCAAACCTGTACTGAGGTTTCTGCTTCGGTGCTGACCCGAACGTCTTCCTTTGGAGGCATTTTGATATATGAAGTGTTTGAGTGGCAGACCATGGGAAGATGGCAATGCAGGTAGTGTACACAATGCATTTATATCTGTATTTTAATTGCCTTTTATTCTTTTACACCACTGAATCCACTTTACAGGCATGACTCTTGATCTGAAAATAATACTGCAATGCAACACAATGTGCATGAATGGAAAGCATTAGCAAACTCCACTCTGGATGAATCCAGTAAAAGTCTTAATGATGACAAGATAGCATTTTAAGATGCTGAGGGCAGAATATGAAGGGTCAGAGAATAAATTGTAGAGCCCCAGGTTTGTAAAAGGCTCTTTAAACCTCTTTTAAGCCCTCTTTAAAAGGGGTTTCTTCAAAGTTTAAGTGATAAATCTTTGTCCAACACTTTGTAAACATATTTACTGTGATAATTCCAGCTAATTCAGCCTAGTGGGATCACATCCATTGTAATTGGTATTACTGGAAGTAAGGGATTCAATACTTCATTTGACTTTATCCAGGAAAAAATGTGCTCCCTCAAGCTGAACTCCCACTCATCTGCCTAGAATTTGAAGGCAAAGTGCCTTAGAAGTTGCTTATAAAATCTATCTGTAATATTCCTCAATACATCCATTCATGTTCTTTTCATACTATTAAGATGCATATTTGGCAGGGAGAAGGAAACAAGCTCAAGAAAAATACCCAGATTTGGCTGATCTGTAAACTCTATATCAGGAATTGATCCAAGCACTGATTTAGCTCTTTATAAACCACAAAACTGGATCTAGATTCAGAGCAAGCCATTCTCAAATTCTCAGGCTCAGTTTAGTTTGGAATTACAGAGTTCCCAAAAATCTGACCCAGGCCCCTGGGTAGGAAACCCTTGGAGGCAATACGGACACAGCTTGAGTTAGAGTGAGAGCTAAAGAACCAGAGGAATCTCCTGGGCACTGCAGCCTTATTCACCGAGTGTTTATAGTTCAAACTTCTGCAGTCCTTTTTCCTGAATCACATCCTAGAAAGATGTCACATAAAACCGGGATAGAAACCCGGGAAACACATAGAAATGGGATATAAACCTATAGAACAAGCAAAGAAGCTTGGAGACTATAGAGACTTGTGGGAAGATGAAACTCAGTGACAGGAAGTAAAAAAACAAGGATCAAAAGTGGAAATTGCTACCATGAAAGACAGTCAAACCACTTGAAATGTTCCCACCCCCACCCATTACCCTGGCTCCAGCTCAGTATCCAATCTTTCTTGTGGAAAAAGAGCCAGTCAGAGTACATTCCTCCTCAAGCCTGAGCGGCTGCATTATAAAAATGGAGAGTAGCATGTAAATCATTCATGGACACAGGGAAATAAATAACTCTTTATGCCCATATAAATACTTATCAGATGTTCATAAGGGGAATTTACATTGAGTTTTACTCAGTACTGTCAGCCATTCCACTGTCTTCCATCATTCCTGCCGTGAAGACAATTCAAAACATGGCGGTGGGGAGAGCAGCCTCTCCACCAGTTGATCCGCAGCACATCGTGTAGAAAACTCTGAACTTGCCCTCAGTACTGCTGTTATTTTTATCATGGCTCTTAGCCGAGTGAGATCATTCTTCCTGGGTTGCCTCCCAAGAAATAATGGGAAGCAGTATGTTTAGTCAGTGGATTGATTCAGTGATCTATTAGTCTAATCCTGACTCTGCCAATCATCTACTAGGTGACTGCAGGCAAATCACGTCACTTCTTTGTGCCTCTGTTTCCTCTCTGACCTTCTGTCTGTCTTGTTTATTTGGACTGTAAGTTATTGAGGGCAAGGGCTACCTCTTGCTGTTTGTATGTATGTGCCATGTCTAGCGCACTGGGACCTCTGCGATGGCTTAATCTCCAAGTGGTGCTGCATGTAAATAATAACATTTAGCTTCTCTCCAAGGGAGTCACAGAAGGAGAATGAGTTGGCAGGCAGTTGTGTAAAGTGGTGGCAAGCTAGAAAGAAACAAGGAAGAGCCTCTAACATTGTTAGGTGCTACACAAGCACAGAGCAGAGAGACCTTCCCTGCCCCATAGATCACAATGTGAGGCTGCTTTGGCCACCACAAGCTGCCTTGATCTCTCAGCACCTGGATTCACAGCTTCCAGACACTTAAACAGCATCAGGGAATGAGCCATATGCAATTGCAAGGCAGACCCATGTCAAGTGGGAAATGGAATCTAAAGGTGACTTCTTTGGCCCCAATTAGGCTAAATTATGTCATATTATTAGGCCTCTACTGAAAATAAGGCATACAGCTGAGGAGCTCCTGCAGGCCAGGTGGAAAGCTGCGGTAGCCTGGCCTTGGGATGTTCAGCTGAGTCCTCAGATTAGGGCTATTGTTTCTAGAAGGCCTAGGTTGAAATTTCTTTTGGTTTTGGGGAACACCCCTATATGATGGCTAGCTTCTGAAATCATACAGCAATAATTTGGATAATGTTGCAACCCTGATGAATGGTAATTTATGCAAACAGATTCTACTACTTTTAATGGGAGTGACATGTATAAATCCCTGTGCATTGAGAAGATTAAATTAAACTCTCCAGTTTTAATTATTACTTACATTACTTTATTATTTGTCATACTTGGTTCTTGGTAAGGGAGCCTCATTGCAACTGATGGCTCACTGCTCAGGCAGGCTGGTCAATAATGGCTCGTGAGAGCAGCTAACACCTCTCCTGGGGACAGATATGCTGGCTGTGTGCATTTTGATAGCCACCTCCATACAGCCTGTGTTCATTTTGATATCTGTCCTCTGTGAGTCCTGTTCAAAGACACTTTTTGAAATATTAAAAAAATGCCCCAAAATGAGCACGAATGCTATCAATGCCAAGCGTGTTGTTGCCCATTGCCACAGCATCAGGAGTCGTACAGAAGGTATGAGTGTCTCACGTAAGTATTGCCTGGACTGGACAGACAGCCTGGAGCAACCCAAACCATAAACATGGGCTACTTCTGCTTTCTGTGATAGAAAATAATACAGGGAAAAATTTCCATCTTGCATAAAACAGAATATTCCATTCAAAAACTTCAGCTTATTCATTCACATGAATTTTATGGTGCTACGCTTATTTATGCTGGATGATAACAATTAAAAACTAACACATATGGACTACATGTCCTGTAAAGCAAACACATGGTGACACGCTTGGAAAGCCGTAATTTGAAAGTTAAAGCAAATCTAAGCCTGAAATCCAAACTCTGATTAAACTTTAAAAGGTTTGATAAAAAGCCTTTAAATTAATTGTGTGTGTACATGCCCATGGGTGTATTTTATTTCTTGATATGTTTCCCTATACTTTGCCTAATATCTGAAATAATTATTACCTTTTTTCTGAAATCTATGTGTTTTGAATTGTAGCTTAGGTCCTACAGAAAAGTAAATCAGACGGAAACACAAACACAAAATACCATAGTTCAATATAAAGATTTAAGTGCTTTGAATCAAAAATAACATGATCATTGCTATGAAATTAGAAGAGACTCATCAAACTAAAAGTAATTGTGACTAAGGACTATGAAAATATAAAGGGATTGACATATGTGGTAACAGGGCAATTAAAGCCTCAGCTTTTTCACTGTGATGATTTTATAGCATCTTCTTACTGTTGCCAGTTTGGAAGCTGCCAGCAAATATTTTCTTAATTGCAAAAGGAGACAATATGCATCCCACTGTTTCATTCATAACATTTGATTAAGTTAAAGAGACTGCACTTCTATTTGAGAGAACAAAGAGTTGGAGATGGAAATAGCAAAGACACATTGTGCATTTGAAAAAAGATCCCAGGAACAAATGATTAACCAGAAATTTTACAGGGCGGAAAAAAAGTCTACTTGTCTTGACAGAATAGCCTGATCCTGTAATAAACCCTCCCAAAGTCAACAGTTCATAAAGTCTTTTGTTCTAGTAAAAGGGTCTTTAATTTTTAACACAAACTCACACTTTGGTATGCATGAGCTTAAGTAAAATTAGAAGACATGTATATAATAGGATTTAATGGATTATCATCTGCATTTTCCAAAGATGTCAGCTTCTCTCGGCTCTGATGGAGTAGCACTTAATGTAAATTTAATTTGAAGTGATGTATGGAGGGCTTGAGGTGGTACTCTGTGATTCCCTAACTGCCTGGAGAGGCTCTGTGGGTAGCATCTGGATTTGGCTGCTCCACATGCCCAGCAGCATCTACTAACTAGGATTAATGAGGTGGCCTGTTCACCAGTGATCCAAAGGAGGTATGCTACATTTACTCCCAACAATATGAATAGGAGGGCCAGTTTCCTTTGGGGGCACACTGTTTGATGAAACTTAATGATGGTCTTGATATTAGGTGTAATAAATATACTGTATAGAAAGCACTTTTGCTTTGTCAGATTTAAATATTAGTTAATCATAAAATGGTGTTTGGCTTAGCAGGGCTGAGTTAAAGATCATAATGGCCTCAGATGACATCTTTAAAGCTAATATTTTGCCTAAGTTGGGAAATAAAGCACCAACTTAAAAATCTAGTATTTACCTTTGAGACAATGTGCCCTTTCCCCCCCATTTTTGGGGAAGAGAGGAACAAAATCTCTGCTTGTTGCAAAGTTAGGAGACAGTCTTAAAAAATTTCTTTGCACTTACCTCAATGTGTTTATGTAGGAACCAGCAGCTGTTAACTTTCAGGCAAAACTTCTCTGTGTGGTCTCAGCCTCTGAATTGTATTTTGCCTTTGTGTCTAACTGAGCATTGAATGAAATCTCAGCTAATTTCAAATTCCCTTTGTCATCATGGTTTTCAGCCAAAAGTCTATAATAAATGGTCAGAAGATGAGCTGAGACTGAATGAATAGTGAGTGGTATTCATCAGCCAAACATAGAGTCCAGATCCAATTATATGTATTCATTAAGTGATAATGATATCATGGTCTTTAACTAGGAAGAAAAGAGTGTAATTGAATAATAACAGTTGTACAATCCCAGCGGAACACACTTTCCATCCCAGCACAGCGACCCTCGGGGATGATGCAGAATTGATGGAATTCTATTACTCTTTGATAGATTTATTATGAAGGGCTGAGTGGACTTGCTACTCCACTTTGTCACTCACACTAATCAGTATCGTAAGGCCCCGAGCGTGCAGGCTTTTGTATCCCTTTGACAAAGACAAGGTTAGGGGAGGATGACAGCCACCCAGACCTTTCCAAACCCATCCTGCAGGATGAAATGGGCCAGCTGAGCTCTGAGCTGGGACAGAATTTTAATTTGTTTATCAATGGCTCACATGTGCAACACCATAAGGATATTTGTCAGAGGAGTAACACTGAAGCTAAACTCTTTTGTTTGGCAAGTGGAGCTTGGAAAAATATTTATTGAACTGTAAAAAACAGGGTAAATGAAAGGAAGGGGAAAAGTCTAAATGGAGTGGAAAATAACTTGCATTACTGTGCATACAGTATAAGGAGGATGGTTATCTTTGTCTATTTTTGTTTGTTTCACTTGAAAGAAATATACTCACAAACTACAGGCTGATCTCTTGTTGATTTAGAATCTGGGCGGGGGGGAGGAGAACGACACACGACTCAGACAAAACAGAAGCTGGGAAAATGAATTTCATGTGTTGGTGTTTTATTGTTGTTTATTTATAAGAAGCTTCCAGTTCAGACAGATGGATTGCTCTCATCCTTTTTCACATTAAAAAAACAGCAAAGTAAATAAAATACCCTAGCCTTAAAAGCTGGAACTTGTAAATACAGTCTTGGATTTATAAAAACAATCTTGTATGTGTTCAAGTGTGGCTGTTTCTACTATTCATCGTTGCCATTCAAATACAGGCAATAGGCTCTGTCAGCATGGTCACTAGCTATCAAAGCCTGCTGGGTTCAGAGGAACAGACAATTTGTTGTGCTTCTGATCTGAACAGGAGCTGCAACCAGTGTTGGCACAAACAAGGCATTGCATAGGAGGCTGCTGCCAGGGTTTGTTTTTTGTCAGTGTTGTTGAATGATAGATATTTCCATCCTTTTCTTCTCTCTGAATTGCTTTTCTTTTTCTTTTTTATAGTGGAGCATTCTGCATGCTAAGAGGGACTTGACAATTCAGTGTCTGGGTTCAGTTTTGCTGTCCATAAAAACAAATAACTTGAGCAGTACGGCTGTCCTGGATAGATTTGCCGTGCCAGCGCCTTGATCTCTGGTTGGGATTTGTGTCAGGGGCAGCACAGTCAGCTGTGACTGCAGCAGCAATTGGCTTCATTGCCTTGCCAGAAGCAGGGATACCAATGAGCAGAATGGAGAGCATTTAGGAGAACATCAGTTGCCCACATGTTGTGCTGTGGATTCTCTCTGGGGCTTTTCTCCCACAGAAGCTCCCATTTTTTTCCTGTTTTTCTCTCCAGTCAAGGCACAGTTTTGCGGATGTGCTGTGATGGTGGCCCTGATGGATACTGCTATATGCCAAACTAAAGGGGCATCTGGAGCAGAGGGAGACATGCCCACACTGATTTTTATCTTGCCAACAAAATCAGTGAAGGGAAGACAACCCAGGCTTTACCATATGTAGCAAGTACAGCATAGAGCTGCTGGGTGGCTGGTGCTTGGGTCTGAAGCTCAGACAGAAGCTTGATACTACATCAGCATGAGTACTACGTGGGGTTTGTTTTGTCTCTTCTTTCCCTGGATAAGTAACTTTGAGGTGTGGCAGTGGACTCTCTCTCTCCCAGAATCAGCCACATTCCTAAACTCCATGCTTACTGGGCTTCAGTGTAGTTGTTTGGTTAAGGTGCCAGGGAATGTGCGAGTATTTCAGAACTGGAAATGGTTGTCTGCACTACAAATAAGACCCACCATGACCACAGCCCTTCTGTATGACTTCCTGTGTGTGGTACAATTGTGTGTCTCCCTTTGAGTTGACTGAGACTCCTTTCCCATACCAGCCTTTTTTTCACTTCTTTGCATCTTTTACAGCCCTTGGAGCAATGAACAGATGGTGGCATTTTGCATCTGTTTTGCAAGATGATGCCCAGAATATCGGGGTCTCTAAATAGACTACCAGAAGGGTAATCCAGTTCAGTGCCATGCACTTTGGTGACAGGATGGGATTTCACAAGCCTCTGTGGCTTTTGAGTCTCTCCCAGGGGCTGGCACAAGTCCCTGAGAAGAGCCACTTCTGTCCTGCTCTGCTTCTCTGCCTTGGCACAAGGTGATCAACAAGTGCAATCAAGTGAAAGGGGGTGTGCAGCACCTTGATCCCACAAAGGGACACTTCCTTGGAACAGATGTCACCTGCAGCGTTATGCTGCCTCCCACATAAACCCCTCAGTCTGGCCAAAGACCTGACCACCATGCAGGCAGGCACAGTGCCTCCAAGACAGATGGGCATGGGCATGGGTAGTCCAAGGACCACATGTGAATGTGAAATATGTTGGAGGTGGACACTATGAGCAGCCAGGAAAGTCATAATATCTTCCACTCCTAACACTTTCATAACTGCAGCAAGATCAATCCATTTAGGGGTGACTTAATGCTCAGAGGCAGAGAAGTGAGGAGGAGTGAGAGCAGAGAGACCCAGGCAGAGGGTCTACCTGGAAGAATTGTTTTAACAGTGTCATCCCTCCTACTTCAGCTAATGCCGAGGAGTGTGTCTGAAAAAGGCCAGAATAAACATTTGTAGCTTAGAGCGAGGATCCCATTTCTGACATTTGCTGAGCAACATTATTGTAGTGAGAAGAGGTGTGTACATACCTAAGCAGACTTTGATATAAGACAAGAGAAGAAGAATTGGAATAGAAAATACAGCATTTAAAGCTGTTGTCAGTTCACAGCTGTCACAGCGATTCTATTCACTGCAGCATTTCTTGTACAGTTCCAAACATTGAACTACCTTGCTACTAAAAAAGAAATGTATTTACTAAAGAAAAAGCTCTGGAATAGGAAAGGGCAACTTATGGGCAGTAAAAAAGGCCAAAGATGCCATAAACACATTTTAAATGAAGTCTTCAATATATCAGCTAAAAAAGGAAGATGTTCAGAGAAGGAAGCTTGCTAGATATTTTCTTGACAGCGTTCATTTTCAAATGAAAGATCATTTTCTATGAAAAAACACTCTATGTGTGCTTGTCATAGTTTGATCTACTGAGTTTTCAGAGAACAGAAAGTGCTTGAAACTCATTATATGAGTGGGAGCTTTGTACTGCAGGGTGGAGATCACAAGCAGAATGCTCATTCATGCCTGTGCTACTTGGAGGAGGCAATGGATTGAGTCTCTTGGCACTACCAACCCCTGGGATCAATGGAGCTGCCCTGGTATTCACCACTGCAACCAAGAGCAGGATCAGGCCCCATGGATTTTCAAAGTTTTAAATCAAGGCAGCATTTACCTCTGGATATAAGTGTGGTTAACAAGCATCCCAATGGGACCAGTGATGGGGGTCATTCACCTGGGTGCACTTGCATGGGAGATAGTAACATACTGATTTTATCTCGACCAGATACTTTGTTATGAATGATATCAAGCTCCTTGTGAAACAAGGATTCATATTCTTAGAAGAGTATGGCTCTAAGTAACATTCTGCTCCTTTGCGATCTCCACCATAACTGGGAGACTCCAGCACTGCAGTCACGGCTGGCCCAGAGTACATGTGCTGTAGCTGAGTGAGGTGGATGTCCACGGTTCTGCCAGTAAAATGGTGTGGAACTTGTCTCTGTGTGTGTCCTGGGATTTACTTCCCACAAGACAGGACAGTGTACACTAGCTGACTTATCTGTGAACCATGGAAACATTTTGAAAAGGTAAAGCAGACAGTCCACTGAAGAATCATTTGTCACAAGTAATTGCAGGCAGTCAGAAAGAGCAGAGAGAGTATATGAATCATGACGTAAAAACAGTGAAGGGCAGGCATTTAGTCTGGTCTGTGGCTATAAGTGCAGTGACACAGGTTAGTCCTGGCATGATATACAAATGTTATGTGCAGAGGGACAAGTACAATGAATAAAGAATTCCCATTTTCTCATTATCTCATACAGCAGAGAGGTTTTTTACTTCACACATAACTCATAACTTTTAGTAGGCAGGAGATGGCTCCATTGAATTAGTAGGAACATTTTGTTTCCTGAATTTAAATATTCTCCCTGTGACAATTTATTTCCAGTGTAAAATCCTGGTGGCGTACACAGCGGCAGCGATTTCAGGAACCAGCCATTTCAGCTGGCCAAACCTGGGACTGGGAACAGCAGAGCCACCACCACGAAAGCATCATTCACAGCCAGCTTCTGGCAACCAGGCTGTGGATGATGCTGACAATCAGGCAGCAGTGAGCAATTTAAATCAAGTTTGGCAACTTCCTGCTCTATAAGCAGGACAAGAACTCAAAAGAGGGATCATTAGAAAAATAATAGTATAAAGAATTAGAAACAAACAAGACAAAATAGATTTTTGAAACTTTTGTTTCACAAATCAGTGTTTCCATTCAGAAATATTCAAGATAATAAAATCCACATAACGTAGATAAGTAGATTAGGATCTAGAGTGAAACCTATAATTCCAAAAGGAACAGCTGAGAAATCATCTACAATACTATTGTTTATGACTTTGTTATAAAAGTAGACAATGGTGGGAACTTCAGTTCTTATGTCTGCTTCAGGAATTTATTATTTATGGGTGAACACATGTATGATACATAATAACTTTCAGTTATTCTGCAATTCTCTTTACTCAGGCATCTCAAAATGATCTGTAAATGTGGATAGAATTATTAGCTCCATTTTAGAGGAATCCGAATCAAGACCACACTGTTGGTTGTCCACAAGGCATGACTGGATTGAGGTGCAAATGTTGCACCTCTGAGTTCCAGTGCAGAACTGGACAAAGTCTTTGAGTATGGGATAAATGGATTTCTCTCACTCCAGTTTTGCATCAGGGTAACTTTGTGGGTTGAGACCTCTTATTCACCGTCCCATTTGGATTCAGTCTAAGCAGTTGAAAAGGTTATCTCCACTGTTTCTCCCCTCATGACTAGCTGACAGAGTAAATTTTAGCCTAAAATACTTGCATAATCATGTGAATAACAAATATATTCAGAGGAGCTTTAAACTGTTCCAGCATTATTCAGCAGGACTCACAAGGTTGCGCTCTCAGTTACTGGCAGCCAGAATGTGAAGAGCACTGCAAAGCATGCGAGCCATGTCACCCAGTGTGTAGCGTGTGCCTGCTTCAGACTGGCTCAGTGTAAGCAAGCTATTAAAAATTACACATTACTTACACCTTACAGTAGAAGTTCCTTGCAACTACAGTGTTCTTAGGACACGAAGCACTGGCAGCAGCACCACACAACTGATTATTATCGGTGATGAAGTACTGAGCACTCTGAAAGCTCTGCTTATTTTCTTGTCCAACGATTTTCTTGCACTGCTCTGTAGACTTAGCAGCAGATTAGGCTGTAGATTGCATATGTGTCTGTAACTAAGTGACAGAGTAGTTACTTAAGAAATGCAACCCAGACTCTTCCTCCAGAACCTGTCAAAAATAAACTGCTTTGGGTAATGGAATAGGAAATGAATGGCTAGGCTTGTTATCATGTGTCAGAGTAGCACATGTCATCAGCTTTCCTTCCCATGCTGACAGCAGGTTGTCCCAGAGATTCATGTAAATCATAGACTCATTGGATCATAGAATGGTTTGGGTTGGAAGGGACCTTAAAGCTCATTATGTCCCAACCCCCTGCCGTGGGCAGGGACACCTTCCACTAGAGCAGGTTGCCCCAAGCCCTGTCCAATCTGGCCTTGGACACTGCCAGGGATGGAATGACTAGCCCAATCTGAAGGTTCTCATTTTCAAGTAAAAATGGGAGGGAAAAAAGTTCCCAGAAAGTTGAAATATCCTGTTTTGACATTTTCAGAGCAAAAAGCAGAAATCTCAAATGTTGAAATTACTTTTCATTTCAAATATTCAAATTCTGTATTATATTTAAATGTTGTTAGGAGATAAAAAGGTCAAATTCTAAAAGGCCATGTTAGAATTATTGTTTCAATTTTGCATTGAAACTATTTCCCATGTTGTACAAATTTTCCTTCATTGAAAATTAAAGGTTTCGTTTCGGATCATAACAAAGACAAATGTTCAAACTTCAGAATCCATTGCTGTGAGTCCCTTCCCTCTCTTTCGTCAGAATGACTCTGAGACTCCTGAGAAGTCCAGTGGAAGCAGTCAGGAATTTTTTAGGAACCAAAGATTGGTCTTCAACCAAGCCATGAATTTGCCTTTTTGGAAATCACAAGCAGAACTGAGGGATCAAAACTTTTTGTTGATGGATAAAAGAATAAATAAGTTTTAAGCTTCAAAACAGACAGAAAAAAACACCCCAGTTTTCTTAAATCTGTATAAAGAAAGAATTAATTAGGAATCTAAGGTCTTTGTAGACATGCTTGTGCATGTTTGTTGTCTAAAGCCAGTGCTGATAAAACTGAATATTTGCTTTGCTCTGCCAGGCTTCCATTTCCAGTCTTCAGATTAGAGACATCAGTTCCTGCAGTTCCACCTCCTTCCCGTTTTGTCAGACTCTGGCTGTCATCTCATCTGTCCTCTCCTCTGAAATGCGTATTTTACTGGCTGTGATCTTTGCTGTAACTGGGTTATTCTCCGGTTATTTTCGCATTGGCTTAACTGAGGTAGGGGAAATCTTGGTGTCTGCAAAAGAGTAAAACTGAACTTCAGTGGAACTGGAATCTCACCTTCGTCTTGCTCCACTAGTGTAACAGTTTGTACCCCATTTGATTTTTTTCTTCTCTTTCATCTGTTTCTACTTTGTTAAGCGGTTGCAGTTGCTACCTTTGAAGTGAAGGATCAAGCTCAAAATCTTCCTGTTTTACAAGTGAAAAGAGATTTGGAATCTAATGTCTTTTTCAGCCTTAACAATAACATCACTGCCAGCAACTCTTTAACAAGCACTGTTGTACTCCCACTCCTACTTAGTGGCAGAAATCGGTCTGGTTTATGTTGCTGCTCAGCCATTTCCATTCATCTCTGCCTTGCTTTTAATGGCCCGATCTGTCCCACTCTCCTTAGGCAGTGTTTACATTCATGGTTTATTTGGGTGGAAAGATTTCTCACCTGAGAATCTCACAGCCATTGTTCTGCTTAGGTTTTGTGCACTGGTTTTATTTTATGCTGAATCTGGCTATGGGTGGCTTTGTGCTTGAAGATATCCCTATGCCTAAGGGTTGTGTGCTGTTGAGACAAGCACCAGCTTGCCTGCTGGCATAGGCATAAGTAGATTTGTCAGCACAGCGCTGTATGTCTGGAGCCTACTTCTGAAAGGGTCCTATCTTCTGTCTAGTACCATACACAGGGTGCAGACTGATGCACTTTCCCCTCCAGCATTGTTTTTGAAGACTTCTGTGGGTAATCTAGAGAGTGTATGCCCTGTAAATAGATGAAAGTTATTTCTGGTGTCAGAACATCTCATTTTTGCAGGACTCTAGGAGGAAGTTGGGAAGATAGGTGGAAGAAAACACCTTTCTGAGCTTGCTGTAGTGTATCTTTTTTTCCTTTTCAACTGTGGAGTCTTTCAGTCTCAAATGAAGCTGAAGACATGTCTTGTTATTTTTATACAATTAGCCCATCAGAGAAGACTTTTGAAGGCAATCAGAACCCAGTGAACTACATACTTACCAAATGGTGGCTGAATCAGGCACCTGCAACATGCAGAACCACAGTAACTGGAACAGTTGAGGAACTGAATCATTTTATTTCAGTTCAGATCTTAGTGAGCAGCTGTTAATTCCAAAGGATTTAGGTTTGGATTTTGTTTGAGTCTTCTAAGGGGGTTTTATGGATGGCATTTTATTGAATTGGGCTGTTTTTTCATTGCAGTTAGTTTAAATTGTGCATCTCAGCTGCTGCTTTGATTTAAATTTAATGAATGATTAGATACAAGAAGACTATTAAGAATGTTTTCAAATTTAACAGTGATCCTGATTACACATCCATAAACATCTTTTCAATAATCACTTGGGTTTTAATCACATAATTTTTTGGTGAAACTTATGTTAAACCTTATTTAGATCTAATTTAAACTGACTCAAACAGATACTCAAGTATCTGTTACTGTAAAACAGCAATTTGTCTTGCTTAACCGCTACTTACATGAACAATAGTATATAGCTTTTTGGTCTGAGTAATGGCCTCACAGGATATGGAATGAGAACTGTTGGGCACATATGATAGATCTGAAGGATGGAAAAAGGGGGAAAATGGGATGGAAAGACGGAAATTGCTGGTGAAGCTGCTTTTGCTTTCACATTGCTGACATTTTTCAAGTCATGGCTGCAGGTGTGCATTGAATAGCATTAGCATATTGATGGTAAGTAATGCAGCCTGGAGAATGTTGTACTGTGGGCCATATTTTATAGTTTACTTGCAATTTGGGAGGGAGAAGAGAGATAAGACCTAACTTTACTTACTAAGGGCTTGAGCTTCAGAGGTTATAACTCCTGTTGAGCATCTGTGAGGAAATAACAAAAGTGTCTATTTGACTCACTGACATATGCAAGGGTAGGTAGAGGAAACTGTTCTACATGGCAAAGATAGTTAGCCATAAGAAGATGTATGTTAGATGAAATAGTGAGAAACAAATCTGAAGGAAAAGTGGGAGAAAGAGGAATGAGAAGAGGGAAATGCAAAAACTGATCACTTGAATTGAAGATAAGATCCACCTCAATGTATGTGTGGTTTATCTGCCATCAGATCCCTGGCAGGGTGGTCGTGACTGAGCAGACCTTCAGCCAACAAGTAAGATTAAGTCTAGCCAGGTTGACCCTCTGCTGTCTGAGTGCTTGTCCTGAAAGTGTTAGGCACTTTATTCCTCAGAGAGAAACAGCAATGTACTTTACTGCTATAACAAAACTCAATGATAAATGACACAGCTGCTTAATTTGATTTGATGGCAAAATTCAGTTGATTATTTACTGCATGGATGTTTTCAAGATAATGCCGAGGATGCTCATGTTTGGTCAATCCTGATTTTGGTCTGCTTCACCTCACACACGCTTTTGAAACAAAACTGTTTCATTTAATGTGCTGTTTATATCATTTATTTCTGGCAGAAGAATATCACAGATAGGTGGGAGCGTTTCCTAAGCCTTTTCTGAAATACAAGATTGTATGTTCTTCCTTCAGTTACCAGCCTCGCTGTCTGAATGGGATTGCAGTGCAGTGATGGGGAAGTTGGCCACCATTTATTTAGCTGGTCAAAAAAGAAAAGAGGAGTTACTGGCCTTCAAGTGATAGAAGTCACTGGCAGGAGTGATGCATTATTGTTTCTTTTCATCTTGTGTTCTAAAGCAGTTAGGAGCATGCTGCGTTCCACCTTTCCATTCCACAAGCATCCTTTGAACCTGGTCTCTGTCTTCAGACCTTCTGTGCAAGCTGCGCACCTTCATTTGTCCTCTCTTGGCTCCAGGCATGATATTTCACTTTCTGGTTTCCTACTTTGCTTGTGAACTCTGCGGAACAGACAGACTGTTGTTACATAAATGTTCAGCACTTTCCATGCTTAGTTCAGCACTTTCCATGCTTAGTTCTCTGCTCAGCCACATCCTCTAAGTGGCTTTATAATGCCAATAAATAATAACACTATGAAGAGACTAAGGGCCAAACCCATTTCTGCATTATGTTGTCAGTCTGGAGTCAGCTGTGCCATTATCTTTTTCATGGTGTGGCTCTTTTCTAGTAAAATTATAAGGTGGAACTGCAGTGGATTTATTGATTTTACTGTATTTCTGTAAGTGATCTAGGATCTACTGAAGTAAAAGACAATATCCTGAAGAGGAGCAAAACCAAGCTCAGAGTTGTTGATCTATCTTTCTGAGATGTGGTATTTTTCCATGAAGGGTCTGGATACCAAATGTCAGTTTGTATACCATCTGTAACTCCAAATGTGAAGTCCAGGCACAAATTCCCCCTGACTTCAGTTAAGAACTGGAAGAACTGGCACAGTTATTAGGGACCTGTTGCCATATTTGTGAGAGGCAGCAAGGTACAGCACTAAACTTCTCAGCCATCAAAAGGATCACAAAAGACAGTCAAAGAGATCTGAAATCTGAAAATGTTATTATAGCCTGAGGAAAAACTCTTCTTAACCTTCTATCTCCTCATCCTTCATGCTGAAGTATTCCCCGTTGGCTTTATAATGCATACACACAAGTGCATTATATTGACTTGCTATTGTTACCCTTGGTACAGGTGTAGTGTCTTACTGTTATCTCTATGGCAATGTTTTAAGGTAGCATAAACCTCACAAGCCAGAATAGGTGTGAATGACTAATTGTGTAATTGTCCCTCTGATACTAACTTAGCCTTGCAGCCAGCAATGGTGTTTGTGTTAGAATCCCTTGGGAGAGGTTCAAGGCTTTGGTATGTGTTTAAGAATCACTGGATCTGAATTCATATGAATTTGCAGAAGTCATCTCAGGGTCAGAAGGGTTGCTGCAAATGCAAGTTCTGTGCAAGTTATATCTGCTTCCTCTGCAGGTTATCAGCCTTCAGCTATGACAGCACAACTGCTGGTGTAATGAGTCATTAACCCAGCTCAGTCAGGAGTGATCCTGCTTCAGAGAACCTTGTACTAAACCTCTTTTAGCTAAGCCAAATCATTTAACAGATTTGGACTAACTAATGGCTACCTGAACAGTTGTGCCGGCTGCTCTAAAGGGAGAGTAATCTCTTGTGGGAGGTGAGAGAATAGGAAGTGAAGCTGCTGCTTAGGTCAGCTACAGCACCATGGTACCATGATGAGTTACCTCTCTAACTAACATACTCTTTCCTTGTGTACACTCAACGAAAACGACCCGCTCTCAGGGTGTTGCAGGGACTGGCTGGTTGGTATTTATCATGCTTACACATTGCTGCCTAAAGGCTATATTTATTCCAAACCAAATGTGTTGTGATTCCATATGCCAGGCTGTTCTCGAAGCAAAGGGATAGCTCACGTCCTGTAAGATGCACTGACTAACATTATGAAGAGGGAGTACTCGAGAAAACAAGTATTTGCTGCTCTAAAATTGGGAGGATTACTGAACTGCAGAAAGGGAAATCTGGAAAGTTTTAGCCCTTTTTCAAAATGAATTTGCACATGACAAAGGGTGACATTTATAAACTGTTGGAAAGGGCCCTAAAATAAAGAGAATTGAGATGGAAAATACGAAGACCGGTCTGGAAGGAGATCAGGATAAAAGATATTAATAGCAAACCCCTCCCTGAAATGCAGAGAAGTAATGAAAGAACTCCAAGAACATTCCTATTGGTGGATGTTTTTTGCTGTGACTCTCCTCAGAACATTTCATTCAGCTCTGCTGCTTTACAAAACAGTGTCTCGGCACAGATGGATTGTTCATGACTACAGGAAAAAGGACAAAGCTGTCCAGAGCAAAGCCTCACAGCTCAGCTTAAAGTCCCTCTGCCCTCAAAAGGGTTCCTGAAGAGGATGACTCTTCAGCTTTATAGTGAAAGCCACTACAGGCTCTGCACATTTCCTCTGCTGCTCTGCATGGCTGTAACTATGGAGCAGCAACCTCCAAAGCAAATCAGAGAGTACAGTTCTGTTCTGAAGAGTCATAGAACCACATTATCCCAGACTGGTTTGGGTTGGGAGGTACCTTAAAGCTCATCCAGTTCCAACTCCCTGCCACAGTCAGGGGCACCTTCCACTGGAGCAGCTTGCTCCAAGCCCTGTCCAACCTGGCCTTGAACACTGCCAGGGATGGGGCAGCCACAGCTTCTCTGAGCACCCTGTGCCAATGCCTCACCACCTTCACAGGGAAGAACTTCTGCCCCAGAGCTCATCTCAATCTCCCATCTTTCAGTTTAAAACCATTCTCACCCTGTGCATCTGGCATCAATCTGTGGCCTGGAATAAGTCAGCCGGTAGTGCAGTACACAAGAAGCAAGTCTTGAGAGGAATGAATTGGATTCTTTGCTTCCTCTGGCAATTTTAAGAGGAGTATGTACTAAATGGCCAGTATGAAGACTCAGTTTTATATCCATGTATACATATATGTGCCTAAGTATACACATATTTTTGTATACATATATGTCCAGATACATATAAACCACATTGGTACAGGTAATACAATGTTCTAGTGAGGAAACAAAGGAGCACTGCTCAGGAGGGATCACAAGGTGAAACTCCAGCTTACCTTCATGAACAACATTTGTGAGTGTTAGGTTGTGGGATTTTTCTCACATGTAAGCCTTTGATTTGGGAACCACCAGCATCCAGCAACCATTCAGTTGACACTATTGGCAGAATAACTTTGCAGAAGGAAATGACAAACAGTGAACTCAAGCACTGAAATGCAGACATTGGTAATAGTTATTTATTATCATAATTTTTTAATTTTTTATTTTTTTTTACTTAAAAGCATTTCAGGTATAATTGAAAATCTTCAACTCTGTGATTGGAAAAGGGACATAACTGCCTCAGAAGGAGTCAGTCCCTTCCTTTCTGCGCCTCCAGTGCCTAGGATCCTATGATAATACTAACAGATTCCGCACAGGTAGCACATGCTGGCTTGAAACATAAACCCGAGGCCTTGAAAACTTGGGGAACTGACTTGATTTCATTTTCAATAGCCCTGGCATTTTGGCTGCAAATGGATTATCACATTCACTCTCTGTGCACCGGTTTTGAGGTCTCAGTGAAATACATTTTTCACTTTCCCTTCTGAATAGCTGACACTATTGTGGTATCACAGTATGCTGCTAAATGCCTGATTCCTGCTACTCTGTATGGGGCTGTATTTCCCATGAATCCCAAATAAATCTTCCAATAGAAAATGCTGCGTAATGTCAAATGATCGTTGTTATTACAGATTTGTAGATTCCATTAACAATACCATAAAACATCAGTAACATGCCTGAGATTCTTTAAGGTACAAAATAAGTCCCTCTGCAAAGAGGAGTTACTCTCTGGCATATGAACTGGAGAGAGAACCATACTCCACATATTTTGTTCCCAAGTGAATCCTATTCTCTTTGAGAGTTGAGTATCATTTAAATTTCTGTACTTTCCAAGACCTGTAACAATTTCTTCTCCCATCTGATTTTAACAACTGTAAGAAATCACAATCTGGTGTGACTGGGGAGTCTCCCAGCTATGGGGTTTGTAAGCACTCTGAAACTTTCTTCATTGCTGCTTAGCACAGATGGGAGCAGAAGTAATCCAGAGCATGTCAAGAATCTCTCTCTCTCTCTTGCATGGATAAACTTAATAAGGCAAAGTTGTTGAGGAAGGCACTCAGCTGGTTCCAGAGACAATTAGGAAAGGCAGCAAACAAATAAGCCTCCTGATTTGAATGGCTTAGGTGAGCCCCTGATTCATATGTTAAAACCATGTTTGCCTGAGTTACACTCTTGGTATTATCTCACTGAATTGGAGCAGAAGCTTTCAGAAGCTCACTGCCATTCACTTATTTGAAGAAGTGTTACAGTAGGTGCTCATAACCGTTAGATGTGGACCAGATTTTTTCAAGGTGGCAACAGAGAGTCTGGAGGCCCAGCTGGAGCACTTTGAAAAGGAACCTGCTTTTTTTCATCAAGTGCCATGTTCTCATTTTCTAAAAAGTGAAATCTAAAGATGGATGCTGACATTGTGAGTGCAGTTTGAAAACCTTGACCATGTGGTTTTGCTGTTAGCCAAACTACCTACTAACTCCTTTTTGTTTTTCTCTAAGATCAGTTTCTCAAGCTCTTTAAGGGTTCCTGTTGCATGACGTGTGCTCAGTGCATCACACCTCAGGCTCATCAATGCAGAAAGGAGAAGTCTGGAGTCATGTATATTTTGTTACTAGATCTTACCTGCATTTTTGTACAGGAGAATCTGATGAATTTATATTGTTAATTTTTATTAAATATGTGTATTTTATTAATACATACATAAAGAAAAGACAGGGCAAATGGGAATCCCATTGTCTGGCTAACAGACTGGTCTGTTGCCAACTCTGTGAGTATAGCTTGAGCAACCAGAAACCTAAAATGATATTATACAGCCATAATTTAAGATTAATCTACTTAAAGGAAACAAGCCACTTGATTTTCTATTACAGCCAAAATAACCCCCAACCTTACATTAAAAAAATATTAAAGGCCTTTGCAGTGAGAGTGTCCTGCAGAAAAAAACTGGATATAATTATATTATCTCTACATGTGGTGCTGAACTATAAAAGAGAACTAAATTAGAGTTTCGAAGCAAACTTAATTCTAGTATTCCTAACTGGGAGTGTTGGAGTTTATTATTTTAGAGTTGATTTTATCTGTGTGATTTCCTGCGCTGTTAAATAGGTAAATTGGGTCCAACTGGAAAATTCTCTTATGAAACATGGTACAGCTACTGTTTCATCTGGACTGAAGACCTGTTAACTTTAGGTTCACCACAGTGATTCTAAAGTGGATTTTGGGTCAATGCATTGATGAGTAACAGAAGATGTCATCCGGCTGTGCTAATCAGTGCAGTGCTGGAATGAGACCTACACTACCACTGGATTTCACAGATGCTTGCTGAGAGTAGAGGAATTCTGACATACAAGAAGACTGGATTTGCCTCATGTTTCAAAATACAGTTACAGTTTTTCACCCAACTCTGATTCCAGTGCTGTCCACTTCCCTACTTTCTGCCACATTCTTAGATTAGTTCTTCCAAACATTTTTTGCTTCTCGCCCATTACTCCTTCCTTGCTCTGCTTTTTCCCAGGTCTTTGTCCTTAAGTGGAGAATTTCCTCTAATTTAATTTCACTTTCTCTCTTAATCTTATAATCTCAGCTGATAATGTTCTTCATTTATTATCAGTCATTCCCTAATTTCTCCCCTGCTGGTTTCTTCCAGTCCTGCATACCCTGATCCAATCCAGTTCTCCTCTCTGCCAGCTTTCACCAGCTCTCTGTGTCCTGGTACATACTGTTTGATGCTGGTCCTCTTTGCAAGCCAAGGCACTTGTCTTCTGGGGCTCTCACTGCTTTTTGCTGCTTGAGTGTTTGGAAGGAAATAACTGTAGTAGAAAGAGAGAGGGAAACTTCTTTGCACTGACTTAAGGAGATTGGATTTCCACTTGTATCCACAGGGTTTGTGAAGTGCTTGACGACATCTACAGGTTGTCTTTTCATTTCTGTGTTTTCATCTTGTCTTAATGTCAACCATTTAATGTTTCTGAAGCCTAAACATACTTGAGGAGAGGGTAAAACCATGACCATGCAGCCTGCCAGCAGGGAGAAGGCTAGGGTGAGATGGCTCCTCCGGCTAAGAGCTGCCATCTGGGCGCTAACCAGGAGGTGGGGATGTTGCAGGACAGCTCAGGAACCTGTGCTCCTCCCTGCCCTGCGCTTCACAGGGCAGAGAGGCGAAGGCTGGGGACCGAACGAGGGGGTCCCCTGTCTGTTGACATCTCCAGGTTTTTTAGCGTCTGGCTTAAAACTCGGGATTGTTGAAAAATGAATAAACGAATAATGAAGTCATTCTGTAGCTGTGCAAAAGTGTCTGTAAAAAAGGACACTGAGATCGATAGTAGTTGACAGCGTCACAAGAACTTCCCAAGGCTTGAGGGCTTCTGTCATCATTTCAGCATCTGTCACAGTGCTGAGTACTATGGAGAGCCTTTCTGGAGAGCCACATCTATAGCCCTGCGTTCAGTTAGTGAATAAACTACATAACACTGAACTCCCTTTCCCCAGCTGAGAGGAACCAGAGCTGCACCCTTCATGGTGCGCTCTCTGTCAGCCTTGCACACACATGGCTGTCATGGCTCAACCTGATACTGAGCAACTGAATGGCACAACCTTTAGCCAGCTCAGTACTGGTGGGGATAGTGTGGTTTGAATCATTTCCAATAGGAACCAGAAGGTGAAGTGCCTCGTTGGTCCTAGTAATTCATTACCAATCAAACACATTAAAGACAACTAGAACCCAATTACAAAGCAGATAACCCACAGTAACAGCTCAGAGAGCACATGGGATGAAAAAATAATGTAGCTAAAAAGTCGTAAAAATGAATACTATTTGATTAGATCTAGAGCAGTGACATCAACTGCTTTTGCTCGTTTAACCTGTCTCCTGATCGCAGTACAGCCGTCGTTTAGCTGCAGGGTGGATGTGTTCATACTGAACTATTAATCTGTTTCAAAATGCCATAACATTTCCATGAAGAACTTCCTAATTTTTTTTTTTTTCCAGAAATTAAATGTCTGTTTAAAGTTCATTCCCTCCTGCTGCAACTAATTGAAATGAGATTTGGTTTATCTTTATGACATGAAAATGAGATGGAGTTTCATAATAATAACAATAATGATAACTCTATAGATTTTAGGACTAGTAGTTAATAATTATAGTAATACGTGGAGATTAGAAAAGAGTAATGCAGCATAAACAGCCCATTGTTATTTGTTGAGATGTGGGACTGGGTATCACATAATACCATTTTTCTTGTTCTGTATATGTTTTCTGTTCCCATTGAATTAAGTGCATTAATTAATTTCACCCCAGTATGTGATGGTTTAAGTAACCTTTTCTGAACTAGTGAATACTCCAACCCACCAAAAAAAGGATTTTAAACGGGGAAAAGTCTTGGAAAGCAAAAACCTAAAGGAATATCCACATTCATCAGCTACCTCTGCTCAACACTTCTCCTGGGAAGCCTATGAGCAGAAGTTGGTCCTGCCAGTGACTGCAGCAGCTTTTGCTGTGGTTTGAAGGTCAACCTGAAGGTCCTTCACCAGCAGATGGTGGGCTGAAGTCAGGAGGGGACAGAAAGGATCCATGCTTCAGTCAGACACTGCTCACGCAGAACTGGGGTTACTTCCTAGTTCTGTTTGAGGAAAGGCTTTTAATCCAAAGTCTTTAAAATCACCCAAACCTGTACAAAGCACTGGTAGAATGAGCTCCCTTTAGTAGCATTGTGAGAGTGGCAGTTGTGCAAAACCCTCTGCTAGAGAAGAACAGATCTTTTTGGAAATGCTGACTGTGTCTTTCTGTACATGTATGTGCTGACTATGTCTACACATATGTATATACACACACACATGAAATGCATATATGTGTTTTAATGATGACTCAAAAATATGTTTGTCATCTTTTGAATAATCTTAGGAGTTTTGTAACTCTTCTGATGTTCGCTATTTCGAAGCTTATGCTGCTTATTAAGTTTATAATGGTTTGAGGAAGAAAAGTGGGACTATACCTCTGCAGAAGGGAAGATATATTCCAGAGATCTGCATCTTCATTTTCCCTCATGGCAGTTTTCTGTTTTACTTTCTTTGGTTATTTTTATTCACTGAAACTGAAAGTCATCCAACTCTTTCACCATGCTGAGGCTTACTTTCTAATATAAATAACTACTGATTGCAATGGGCTTTTTGGGAAGTAAAGCAGTGCTTAATGTCACTCAACAAAATGCTGGTCCTTAATGCTTCTTTCTTATGATAGGAGATCTCTGGGCTGAGCTTTGCAATTCAGCAGTACAGGACTATGGGAGATCAGCAGCACAGGTGAGGGCCCAGCAGGCACAGCCCCTCAATTTCTGTTTTAAATGGTTCATATTATTCAGTCATATCATTCATAGTATGATTCATATTACTCGTAGAAGAGAGGGGAGAAATTCTGGCCAATAGATTGGAGAATCCTGACACTTGACAACGTTCAGACTTCTAAACCAAAGCAAGAACTAAAAAGTCATCCTACAGATCTTCATCCATGATAGAAGCAGATCAGTACAGTGACCACAAACGCTCTCGGCACACTTAGATTTAGGGCCTTTTTACACTGGGAACATATACCAGGCCCTCTGTGTGCCTCAGAGTAGGAAAACAGAGGCTGAAGATTTGATCAGGATGGAAGAGGATGGCCAGGAGGGAAGCTGTCCATGTGGTGGGGGCTTGGTGGTTTGGGGAGGAAGGGAATTGTTGTTATTGGAAGCGGGGTCTCCAAGGGGGACTCAGCTGAGCCGTTTAGGGAGGGAATGGAAGGAATTAGTTGACACAAAGGACAATTGGCTGTAATAGCTCTTTCAGATGGTTATGTTTTATTGTGTAAATGGATGTTTATAGGCTTTTTTAATATGCAGATTAAACACCTAGCACTGCATTTAGTCTTTGGGAAGAGAGCTTGTCATTGACTCACAAACCACTGCCCCTTTTCAGCTGCTGTGTTCCCTCCTGCTAAAATATATTTTGGCAATGTTTAATGTGTGTATTGCATTATCAAAGAAGTCCCCTGAGGCTGCTGGCAGAGCCTTAGAGGAGGTACACGGGTGAAGAGCATCTGTGAAGTGTCTTTGAGGATATAGACCTAAAGATTGCTCTTATTATTGTGCATACGGTTATAAGATGGAAATGAATGCACTGTGTTTGAGTCAGAAGCCAATCTACTGTTAAGTGCTACCTTACCAACTGTGTTTTAGATTTTGGCTGTGTAAGTTCATGACTTTAGTGGAACCAAGTAACTTCTTGGGTTTTTTTGAGAGTCTTTGACACATGCTGTCCTGCTTCCAGAACTGTGAACTATCTGCTCTTTCTTTTATTGCTGACTCACGGCAGGTTCAGTGAGGAAAACCATAGCCCTCTCTTTTTATTAACCCTATGATTTGCTTAGAGTATGGATAAGTTGGCTTGAATCGTTCCTCATGATGGTGCTATTAGAAAAAACTTCACTGGGGTGACCAGATGGACAGACACTTCACACTGGTATCAGTGAGGGGAATATTGTCCTTAAGAACAGAAATTATCTATAAACACAAGGAGTTAAAAGAAGTAGTGAATGCTCCATCCCTGGCAATGTTCAAGGCCAGGTTGGACAGAGACTTGGGCAACATGGTCTAGTGTGAGGCACCCCTTCCTCTGGCAGAGGGTTGGAACTGGGTGATCCTCAGGTCCTTTCCAAACCAAACCAAACCATTCTATGATTATATTACTGTATGATTATAGCTGTTCTGTTGTTTTAGACTGAAGAATCAGATTCAAATATTCTGCTTATATCCCCCAGTTTAAGGGAATCAGCAATGCTGTGCCATCATTACACATCTTGTGTCAGGGCTGCTGCCCAGAGAGTCCTCTTCCTAGCAGGATTATGCTCTGCACCTTTCTGAACCCATAAAAAGGCATTTTTCTCTCTTTAAACCTTTGAACACCATCATCCCTGGAAGTTTTGTGGCAGATGAGATTAAAACACACTTTGAAACCTTGGAATGGTCAGGCTGCTTCTGTGAAGCATAGAGGACCCCTCCATGCCTTCAGAGCAGCCCTCTCACTTGAACCAGGTCTCTCACATGAAGCAGGAGCACAATCAATAGGCCACAAGGGCAACCCCAGAATAAATTTTCAAAGACATGTTCTCAATTGTCTTCACAATAGAAACTGTAATGACAGTGCTGACATGGAATGGCACTGAAAGGCTTCTGCAATACAGCTGGTCATTTTTTTTTCCATGCTTAAAGGAAAATTAGGTTTTCTACTAGGAATATTTTTCTTGACAGGTGCCACTTTCCTCTGAGCATGACAGTGTCTTGTTAAAAAACAACACTTCCAAACTGATGCACTTAATTTGAAAATGAATAGGTTTCATTTCTTGTTACCTGACAAGAGGCAGGAATTTTGCCAGAAGAAAACACCAAGGTGGATAGAAAAAAGAGACATCATTTTCTTAGGAAACAAATTACTGTTTTCTGTTAAACTCTGCCTTGTACCTACACCTGTAGACAACTACTTAGATTGTGAGCATCAATGATAACTATTTTAAAATTATGCCATATTTTAGGGAGGCTGTGTATAAAAAAGATAGCATTAAGCACAACCAGTGCATGTGGGAGTTCCTGCGACATAACCAGGAAAAGGAACAGAACAAAACCCTGAAATTCATAATGTATATTAAAATCATGTCAAGGAACAGAGGGTTGTAGAGAGACTTTTTACAAGGGCCTGAAGGGACAGGACAAGGGGAATGGCTTTAACCTTCCAGAGGGGAGATTGAAATTGAGATTTTAGACAGAAGTTCTTCCCTGCGAGGATGCTAGGATGAGAAAGTTGGGGCTGTTCAGCCTGGAGAAGGCTACATGGAGACCTCAGAGCAGCCTTCCAATATCTGAAGGGGGCTATAGGGATGCTGGGGAGGGACTCTTCATTAGGGAC
>JANRGW010003439.1:0-13030 GCA_024733675.1 Psilopsiagon aymara
AATTCTCCTCTCCATCCCACTGGGAAGAGGTGAGAGTGAGTGAGCAGCTGCCTGGTACTTAGTTGCCACTTGGCGTTAAACCACAGCACAACTGCCAAGGAAGAAGACTGCAGTACCCCTTCAGCCAACCTGCTCCAGTGCCTGACTATTCGCACTGTGAAAAGGCATCATCTTGATCCCCTCTTTCCTCACGCCTCCCAAGATCTCCTCAGTCACCTCAAACGCCCTTCCATACAGCCCAAGTAACAGCTGGCAGAGCACACTGTGCTAAGATGTACACACAAACCTCCCTGCCAGCAGAATTAATGGAAATAACAGCAGATAGGCTACAATTATCAGAAGTTATCAAAGGCTCCAGTTTATACCTCTTGCTACTCAACCAATGTTCTTCTGGGGACTTGTAGGAGTTAATTTAGCATCTTTGGTGTTTCTAGCCCTCTAAGCCTTAGTTTTATTTGACCCAGGATATAAAATTACAACATATAGTGACCAAAGACAGGTAGAACCACGAACAATTTAGATTGGAAGGAAACTTAGTTCAAGTCCTTGCTCAAAGCAGGTCCAGTCAAATCAAGGGTTTGGCTAGCTAAGTTCCCAGTATCTCCAAGGACAGAGATATAATAGCCCCCTCTGTGCCCCTGTCAAGAATCTCAATAACCACACTGTGAAAAAGCTTTCCCTAATAACATGCTGAAATTTGCTATGCCCTGTCTTATGTCAGTTTCTTTCCAACCTATCCCTGTATAGCTTTGACAAGAATCCAGCTCCATCTTCTCCAAACTCTTCCGTAAGGGTTTTGTGGACACTAGTAAGACTTTCTATTCTCACAGAGTAAGAACCCCAGTACACCACATCTCCTAATGACCTTGGTGGCCCTCCCATGGATTTCTCCAGCATGTAAATACCTTTCCTAGAACAGAGAATTCACAACTGGATGTGGTGTCCAGATGTGGGTTTGTAAGTACCAATAGAGGGGAAGACTCACCTTCCTCAACCTGCTGGGTAACTCTTGTTACTACAGACTAGAATGCAGCTGGCCTTAATGCAAGGGCATTCTGCTGACTCATGTCCAGGATCAGAGAGGGACAGACAGGACTGAAAGAGGCAGTTACTACCACCTAAGCCTTATTTACTTCAGGCTAAATCAATTTCTATTTGTAGAAACCAACCTAATGTAGAGCGCTTCTAGGATTATTTTTAACTATTTTGAATGCTATTTCCAGGTAAGATATCACACTAAGGAATATCTCAGCTTCTAACTAAACAGTAGATTCATACACTGACTATCCCATATGGAATGCTGTGTTACAAATTTGAAGATGCTTGTCCAGGTCTTAAGAAAAAAAAATTGTTTGCATAACTTCACAGGATATTCAGATATGGGCAGTGAGAACTTACCACTGGAGAACCTACTCATGACTTGGCCTCTCTGACAGTAACTGACAACAGCACCAGTGAAGAAATGTTTCTGACACTGATTTATGGAAGCTAGCCTAATCAAATCAGCAATTCTTAAACAAGTACTGGCAATTTTGGCTCTCTAACGCACGCCTGCAACTAAAAAACTTCACAGCTCAACATCTCAGAACTACTTGGGTTTTAAAAACACTGATCTACATCATCTTAAAGCAGTTTTATTATAAAATCAGTACTTACAGAATTCACAAAACCCAGAACACTAAGCATGTCCCCACATTCCTTCATATTAAAGGTCTGAACTAATTTCTCTGTCTGTAGGCCAGTTAGGTAGGACCTGCTCCTCAAAGATCTGGGAGGTGCAAATCCTCTGCATGTTCTGTTTCAAACTCAGCAATAACTATTTATTAATCTTTTTTCACTACAAATCCGCACTGGAAGTTCCTTCAGTTTGAGATGTCTAAACTCCCTCTCCCACCATTTCTAACAATATGGGTCTGAAAGGAAAGCTCTTAGCATTCAAAAATGTCCATGAAAACACTGCATGAGACTCTCTAATAATTGTATTAAAACATCTTTCACCAAGAAACCTATTAAACAAACAAAAATTAAAACATTTATTAAAAAAATTATTTTAGATTCCAAAAGGCAAATTGGGAGCAAAATTTAAGAGAAAAAAAAGGAGAAAAGGGTTGGTTGATTAAAAGAATGCTGGAAAGGCACGTCACAATTCCAATGCTCCAGCTTTTACCTTTGTCCCTCACCTGTTGTTAGTAGGAAAATTCTATTGCAATTTGGAAAAAACTAAACATCCAGCTACACATGTAACTTTAAGCAACGCGGTCGCTTACCAAAGCCATTACAGTACTCACACTCTTATTAGATGTAGGAACTCAAAATTCTGTTTTAAAGACATACCTGGCATTTGCTTGCATAAAAGCAAAACAGAAAAGAATGGAATAAACAGAAAAGGGATGGAGCATAATCAGGTACATTGTGGTTTCCACGACAAGGCAGTATTATCCACATCTTCCCCAAGAACCCTGCTGACCAAAACCACCCCACAGTCTAGTTTATAATAGATTTCTGTCCCATATTCACAGAATACCAGTGTTACAATGCTGCTCACTACCTGCTATGTACACTACTCTTTATCTCACAAACCCTTCTGATAAGGGTGCCAGCTCATTTATGTGCACCCACCATGGATGGCGGGAGGTGCAGTTGCTGCCTCCAAGCTACACGCAGGCTGGTTCACTGAGCAGCACATGAGCGGTGGCCAACAGCACAGCCAGAACACAACTATCCATTCAGCTGATGCTGTCACCCTTCCTGCATCAAGAATGGTAACTTAAGACCTTGGTACTTTGCCTCAGCTGCCAGTTATCACAAGATCTGCAGAACATTTAGACCTTCAAAGCATCTGATGAATTTGGCTGAAACTGGCCAAGAGGTTCAGAAGTTGGGGGAAGCAGATTAAAAAGGAAACAGAAGGCAGCAGGCTTGCCTGGGTCTCATTTCCATAGGCAGTAAGGCTGAATATACACAGTTTGGGCCAGATTAATGAATGGTAAGGAAACATTCAGAGAAAAGCACTAAGAGAACTTGAATTTAATAGATAATGTTTATGTGAATGCACTGATGAAAAGGCACAATAACAACATGAACTTCATAAAGTAATAGATACAAAGAACAGGCACTCTCAGCTGAAACTGAGAAAGGACACAAGATAAACACAAGGGTCCATATTCCTTTGGACTCTTGGCAGTCCATTTCCATAGTGACATTCAGATGCTTTTACACTCCTATCATCTTGGTTTCATCACTTACACATACTATTTGCCAGAAGAAAACTATTTCTCTTGATTTTTCATATTTGACCTACCTTAACTCAATCTTAGTTAAGAAATCCCTTATTGCTCCCAAATTTAAACTTTCTGGAATATGAAAAACTGATTGGATTGGGCTAATGAAACTCTAGGGCCAGAAACTCAAGAAATAGTCTTGCAATACAGGCAGTGTTTCAGGAAAAAACCTATCTATATACTTACCTTCAAGGAAACCAAAGACTCATATTAAGTATTCAGCATTATTAATCTAGACACCTTTCAGAACAAAAGGACAACTATCAACACCTTGGCCTGGTATGCCTAAATCCCCTCAAATCAATAAAACCAGCTTATTGTTATAAACCAGAATCTCAATCCTTGCAAACACAAGTATGGGAGGGAGAAATCAAACTAAACACATTGAGATATTTCACATTCTTTTTTACTGCTACTGGACATTAAATCAATCATATAAACATTCTTTTATATAGCTACAGAAGAGATAAAGGAAATAAAGAGTGTAGGCAAGATGTCCTACTTCTGACCAGCTGAAAATCCTCAAAGAGCAACAAACTGCTCCATTGCTAGAAATTACACCGCAAGGAAAACAAAAATTCCAAGAATTAAAATTCAATTAAGGTTTCTCTTAAAGAAAAAGAACATAATAAAAATACCACGGTCAATCAGTAGAAAACAAGCTTAACCACAAGTTTTGAAAGATGAGACACAGAGCAGTGCAGGAAATTCTAGTGCAGGTCAAAGAGCCCCCTCTACACAGGGCCCAACCAGACGGACACTTTTACTTTCGATACGTCTCGGAGAAGATGTTTTGCCATCAGATCTGGAGGCGCACGCTTCCCACTAAGAAACAGGCCTACAGGCAAACCACTGCCTGCATGCGGAGCAAGAGACTTCCCAGCTAACAGCTCGCCCATCATGCCAGCCCGCACCTGAGGGCTTCCCCACAACCCGCACCTCCCGTGCTCTGCCCTCCTTGGGCAAACAGCCACAAGTCCCTGTCACCGCCACGCAGCGCGCTGCGAGTACTCTCACCCTCGCCCGCCCTCCTCCTCCTCCTCCTCCTCCTCCTCCTCCTCACCCTCACCCTCACGGCCCCTCTGCCCCGGGGTGCCTCAGCCCCGAGGAATCCTCGCCCAGAGCCGCCTCGCGGCCCCCACCTCCGACAGGCCCCTGCACCCTTCCCCCGCCTACCCCAGGCCTTCCTCGCCACACCACCACGGCACGGGCCCACCCTCCGGGCAGCCCTCGCCACAGGCCGGCGCCCCCCGCCTCAGGCCGGTACCTGCGCCCGACGCGGACATGGGCCCGGCCTCCGGGGAGCAACCCCTCCCCCGCCCGCCGCGGCCCCTCCCGGCGACCGAGGCCCCTTCGCTCCTCTCCCCTCGCGACTCCGGCCGCGCTCCCTGCCGGCGTGCCCGCCGCGCTGCCTGACAGACAGCACCTCCACGACCGAGACCGGAACGCTCGCCCCTCGACGTCCAAGCCCGAATGAAAGAGCGGCGCCGCCGGATCGCCCTGTCGCTACGGCTCCGGTCTGTTCGGCGAGCGGCGCTTCCGACCGGCGGGAGTCAGGCAGTGCAGAAGACAGCCCGGGCTGGGGTCCTGGCGGCTGGCGGCGCTGCTCAGGTTACCGGGAGGCGGTGGAGGCGGAAGTAGTGGGGAGGGCGGAAAGGCGGCGGTGGTTTGGGGCTGTTGGGGTGTCGGCATGGCAAAATAGTCACGGAGTCATAGAGGCACCTCGGTTGAAAAATGCCGATAAATCATCAAGCTCACCCTTAGCCGAGCACTGCAAGTCGCCACTAAACCATGTCCCCTAGACCCGTATCTGCATGTCTTTTAAGCACCTCCAGGGATGGTGAATCCACCACTGCCCTGGGCAGCCTGTGCCAGTGCTTGGCGGCCCTTGTGGGGAAGAAGTTGTCCCTAATATCCAACCTAAACCTCCCCGGTGCAGGTTGAGGCCGTTTCCTTTTGTCCCATCCCTGTTCCTTGGGAGCAGAGCTCAGCCACCTGCTGGCTCCATCCTGCTGTCAGGTAGTTGTAGGGAGCGATGAGGTTCCCCCCTGAGCCTTCTCCTCTCCAGACTGAACCCCTGGCCAGGC
Source organism: Psilopsiagon aymara (assembly GCA_024733675.1). Taxonomy (NCBI): domain Eukaryota; kingdom Metazoa; phylum Chordata; class Aves; order Psittaciformes; family Psittacidae; genus Psilopsiagon; species Psilopsiagon aymara. The sequence goes on from JANRGW010003439.1 coordinate 5,369, forward strand.
CCCTCAGCCGTTCCCCGTCGTGTTCCAGGCCCTGCACAGCTCCGTTGCCCTTCTCTGGCCCCACTCCAGTACCTCGATGTCTCTCCTGTAGTAAGAGGCCCAGAACATAGTGGCAGAATAGTGGTGATTGAATTGATAATTGGTGATTGAATTAATAATTGTCGATTGAATTGCTGTCATCTATTGTGTTTTGCAGTGTAAATCTGGTATCTCCACTTCATCCTGTCCAATCACTATTCTTGTCTAGACAACCAAATGCATTTTACAGTGGTAAATTTGGTTCAACAGAAACCGCCCAGGTTATGCGAAGAGCTCACAGCTGGAGCACCCAAGCACGGTATCAGCCACTGAGCAACTTCAGGGTAACCAGGTTGGAAAAAGCTGTCACTGCAGAATTTCAGAGTGAGAATCTGGTATTTATTTTACTTTTAGAATCCAGATTGTGGCAGAAACTCTTTTCTTTGGCATGGGAAGGCATTTGCACCCATCTAGACACACAGTAAACACACATAAGTATTTATTTTTAGCAGGGCCTGGTGTGATAAGACAAGGGGTGATGGTTTTAAACTAAAAGATGGGACATTCAGGATGGATGCAAGGAAGAAATTCTTTACAATGAGGGTGGTGAAACGCTGGCACAGGTTGCCCAGAGAGGTGGTGGATGCACCATCCCTGAGACGTTCAAGGCCAGGCTGGATGTGGTTCTGAGCAACCTGATCTAGTTGAAGATGTCCAAGATCATTGCAGAGGGGGTTGGAGTTGATGGGCTTTGAAGTTCCCTTTGAACCCAACTATTTTATGATTCTATGATGAATGGTGACAGCAGGCACCAGGCTGGATGTATGTAATGAGATTACTCAGCTGTGAAAGACATGTTTTATTCAGAGGCAACAATCAGCCCAATTGTAAGACTGTCTTTACTGATGCAGAGTTTTAGGTGTCCTCTGCCAAATGGTACAGGAACAGACTGTTTTTTTCCCCAGGAAAGAGCTCTCCTCCCTGTTGTTTAATGTCATCACTCATTTTGCCAACACACCCAAAAATCTCTTTCTAGAAAAGTTTGAAAGGAAGAAGTCATGCTTGCTATTGTCACAGATCATTTAGGTGTCCTTACTACACAAAGATTTCATTTACTTGCCAAAATACCACGAGTCATTGGGCTGATTAAACTGATTCACTAGAGGAGAGAAGATCCGTGTGCTGAACACATAAAAAAGGGGGTTAAATGGGGAAAGGAACTCCACCCTACTGTTGGTGCTGTGTTTTCCAAAGGCACCAATCCTGCAGCCTGTCAATGGATGCCTTTGAATGATTCTTTTTTGGCGGTTGGTTTGAAAAGGTAGGCTCAGCATTATATTAGGCTTAAGTACCAGTTTCAGTGTCATTATATCAAGAACTGTTGGCTTATTTTCTTTTGAAGCATGATATTGCTGCCTTTCCTAATGTGAATAAGATGTGCTATCACTACAGTTTTGAAAGGAAACTAAATCTTCTGTATTTGTACAACATTTATACTACATTAGATATTAGGAAGAAGTTTTACTGTGAGGGAGGTGAGACACTGCACAGGTTGGCCTGAGACACTGTGGCTGCCCCATACCTGGCAGTGTTCAAGACCAGGTCAGAAGGGGCTTGAAGCAACCTGCTGTAGTGGAAGGTGTCCTTGCCCATGACAGGGGCTTGGAAGTGGATGAGCTTTAAGGTCCCTTCCCAAACCACTCTGTGATTCTATGATTCCCACTTAGCTATGACTATGTTGAAACTGCTTTGTAAAGAATTGACTATGTTGAAACTGCTTTGTAAAGACCATGCAAGTAAACCTTGTTTTACCTGTGTCTGATAGGTTGGAAAACTTTTCCTTATTAAGTACCTGTTTCATTTGTTTATGTACCTATTGAGTTTATCTACTCACATGCCAAAATCAAAACCAGGTAGGTCTCAATTCCTCAGTCTTGGTTATAAAGCGTGTCTGTCCTTTTTTTAATACCTGAAGCTCTTCTTCCCAGCTTTTTCTGTATGTTTCCTCAATTGCTGTCCCCAAACATGCACAGAGCATGCAGCAAAGAATCACAGTTGAGCCAAATACTCGCCTAATGTAAAATCTTTATGTGTTCTCAGCATTTCCTTGTAGCCAAATCCAGAAGATGATCCTTTTTTGCAAGATAAGCTAAAATTCAACAATCTATATTATTCCCATGATTTCTAAGATTATTTATAGTCACCGTTTCCTAGAAAGGAGCTACACTTTGGTCCATATACTCTTTCATGGTGCCCAACCTTATGTCTTCCTGTTGAAATAAATCACATTTGCTTATATCCAGTCCACAGTGATATTCAGATCCAAGATAACCTCCCTTCGCCACATAACTCCAGCTGAAAAACTTTGTCAAGACTTAATCTGTAGGCAGTTTTTTTCAGGTTGATGTAACTACTGAAGTGTCAAGGACTACAATCCTTTTAGAAATACTTGCAGCTGATAATGATATTCTATTTAAAATATTCACAAAATCATAGAATCCCAGACTGGTTTGGGTTGGAAGGGACCTTAAAGCACATCCAGTTCCAACCCTGTGACACAGGCAGGGACACCTTCCCCTAGAGCAGGTTGCTCCAACTCTTGTCCAGCCTGGCCTTGAACACTGCCAGGGATGGGGCAGCCAAAGCTTCTCTGGGCACCCTGTGCCAGCGCCTCAGCACCCTCACAGGGAAGAGCTTCTGCCTCAGAGCTCATCTCAGTCTCCCCTCTGGCAGTTAAAGCCATTCCCCTGTCCTGTCCCTATGGGCCCTTGTCCAAAGTCCCTCTCCAGGTTTCTTGTCAGTCCCCTTTAGGCACCTGGAGCTGCTGTGTAGCGGGTGAGATGCAGGAGTAGTAATCAAGACTTAAAAACTTTAAAATACATAACAGTAATTAGTGATATGAATGGGGTCTTTTTTGCACAAGAACTCTGATTTTGTTTGGTTGGGGTATTCTAGCAGCTTGCAAGACAGTAAACCAGTAAAGCTTCAGTGGTTTACTGTGCACATTCATGCTGCAGGAAGATGTCTTGTGAAGGCGCTACCGCTGCTCCTGTGCAGGCTGTAAGATGAATTATAGATATATTATTTTTTGCCTGAGTAGAATATAAATATGCCACAAAAAATCTTCTCAATAGAGTAGGAAGCTGGGTATGTGTGAAGAGCTCAAACCTGGCTGAGACTGCCTTTTAATTAGTAACTTTTTAATGGAAACAAGGAAGTTGAGTTTATATAAGCATTAGACTATCCTCTTGCCTTTTGACAGCCCTGATGTTTTAAATGTCAACAACCAGATACTTGGCTGAACCCCTAAAGACTACAGTGCACTTTCAATTCTTGTAATCTGCATTTTTTAAAGCAACAGGAAATTCAGATCTAAGCCACAGAAATAAGCTGGTGTTGGTAACGAGGAGCTAATGGAAAGTACATATTCAGAAAACCTGGTTGAATGGCATTTTGGGAAAATAAGATGGATTGTCTCAGGATTATTTGGAATTTGTTCAGGTTTTCTCATACATACTGGGAAAAGTAGTCAAAAGGAAGAGAGGGATGTTTGCTGGTATCTGCCTCAGCAGGAAGGGGGTTCTGAGGGAATAGGTGAAGACAGCATGAAGAGCAGACCTGGTTTACCTTTTCTTTTACTCGTAAGTCAGTGCTGTTCAGTAGCACTATTCACCTATTCAGCTGGTGAAGATAGGCACCCAAACATAAAACATTCAGTACCATCTAGGATGCCTTTTGTTGTCCTGGGGTATGCTTCTGTGGTTCCTACTCCTGCCCATGCCTTGGCTGGCTGTGCAGGTCTTTGTCTCCCACCCCTGGGGCAAGTGGTGTCTATGGCTTGTTAAAACCAAAGGTCAATTTTTACAGTTGGAGCAAAGCATGTGGAAGAAAAAGCTTTTAAAAATGCATCTTGTCTCGTGTAAGGGCTTGCTTTTCCCTAACATAACTAACTAGGCTGGATGTAATGATTTCTTTTGGTTATCTTCAGGAATATGGGTGTCTGCTGCATGGTTTTCCAAACAAATGCTGATGCTTTTGAAAATAAGCATCTTAAGAAAGTTAGGTTTTCTTTGAATCTCAGTGCTTCTGGTAGTTGTCCAAGTCTGTGGGGGTGTTTTTCCCTCCCTGTTGCTGAAGTTGTGTGTATTTCCTACTCTTCCTGCTTTGCTTTTCCAACAACTGCCTGTTTATTTAAGCCTACTCCTTTAAAAAATAAACAGCATGATAGTTGAGGTGAAATAATGAACAAACTCTGTTCAGTAGTCACCGAGCTCTAGTCACATCTCCTGAAGTGCAGTTGTTAACCTCTGACTTCAGGGATTATGGATAATATAGTTAACATACATTGGAAGCTTTGATTACCTATAAATAGACGAGGGCTATAACTGATGGCTTGACAAAGGTCACATATCTGAACTTCCAAGCTGCAGTTCAGATGCGCTGCACAGTCTTGCCTTAATTTCAGGGTCATCACCAAGAGATTAGTAAATGACACTATAGATGTTCACAGCCCTTGAAAGAGGGCTTTTATATTACATTACATGTTCTCTGGTTGATTCTTTAGTGCCCCAAGAGTATTTAAATATGTTGTGAATCCTGAGAGATAATTAGGGGCACTTGTCTGAGCTGTTTTACGAATGGCATCTGTGTTTCTTCCTAACAATACAGGATGAGCGACTCAGCACGCTGTCATCCTCAGCCGCGATACTGACTGTTCCCAAACTTGGGTTACTCTGTATAATCTCTAAATGCTTCCAGATAGGAAACATAGTGGGATTTTGTTCTCCTTTTCAGACAATTATCTGTCTATTTTGCAGTTTATTCCTAATGAGATTCACAGCTGCTTCTTGAATCCTTTTAGGTGTCTGTGCTGAATAAACATGTGAATTAGGCATGAAATACAGATTAAACCAAACATTATATGCTTTGGGGGTTTTTTTGGCTTAGATGGTATTTTTTCCAGGAAGATGCTGGATTCAGAATGAGTCAAGTCAATCAGTAATTACAATAGTCTCTGAAACTCAAGTGACCATATCAGTACCACACAGAAATACGATGTATGAAATTTAATTCAAGGTATTGCTATGGTTGAAAGGATGAAACGGAAATTTAATGTACCTGAGTCCCTCTTAAATAGCTTAGCTGAGTAGAGGCCAGTCTGGGAGTGGGAAACTCCTGGCTAAGGAACGATTTCTTTAGAAATGAAGCTATAGAATTAATTATAAAAGCTGTATTTCAGGGCACTCAGTCCCTGGTTATAACTTGCCTTTTTGAGCCAGCAGTGGGAGTAAGGGACAGGCAGCACTTCAAATGGGTTGGGGAAGACTTGGTTCAAACAAGAAACCAGTCATTGCCAGTATCATCTTCACACACTCTCAGGTTTAACATCTAATTCTTCAAGGGAAAAGATGTGGAAAACTTTTCATCTGGCAAGTCTGCACAAAAGCAAGGAGTTACATTTGTGTAGTGTGGCCATTACTGTAAGTCGGCTTTCCTCAAGAGCAAGATCATCCTTCCTGTTTGTGAGTTCCCAGATGCTTAACGTAGAAATTAAGACTTAATATAATATTTCAAGCTCCCTTTCAATCATGCAGAAAGAACTGATGGGAAGAGCTATGCCTGCTCTGTAGCAGCCGGCTGGGGTACTTGTGTTAGTCTGGGTTTACAGGGGAGGAATAAGGTGACATTAGGGGGGGTCACTGGTGGTTTTCTTCATGAAGCCTGACTTACAACCCTGTCTGAATTGGAGTAGTGGAAGGTGTCCCTACCCATGGCAGGGGATTAGAACTGGCTGAGCTTTAGGTCCTTTCCAACCCAATCCAGTCTATGATTCTATGAATTCTTTGAGGACATGCATTGCTGAAGGTCTGTATCAAAGTGAACCAACTTTATCCAGCATCTCATAGGAGTTAGCTGCAGCCCTGCGGCTTCATGCCATGCTAGGTGGTGTGGAAACAGGCCAGTCTGTGGTGGGTTAAGATGAAGGACAAAAGCCCTCCATCACTCCGGTTAAATGTTTAAAACAAAAAATGCTTAGATGTCTTTCATAATGGAAGTGGAAAAGTACTGCTGTGAAATGCTTGGAACAGTTGCCTGTGCTTCCATTTGCCTAGCAGAGCGCTGGGGGAAGTTTTCTTTGCCTCCTTGCTAAACACAGAGCTTGCCAATGGTAAATTAGCAAAAGATTTTGTTTATCTCCACTTGAAAACCTGAATCCTCGCTCATAACTGTGAGTTCTGCTTCCAAGAAATACTTGCTCTGGGAGCCTGCAGAAGCTGTTTTGTAACAGCATTTTGCATTAAAGATGTCTGAGAGCTTAACCATAGGAGTGTGTCTGATCATACAAGCTGTAGGTGTTTAGAAAGCAACAGTGAAAATGCCCCAGTACAGCTCTTTAAAGGAAAGAGTATTGCTCCAGCCTTTTGATGTGACAGTCTGCTGTCACTTGCAGCTGCTTTAACCAGCGATACGTTGACTTGCTTGTTCCTTAAAGCCTCCATGAAGTTCATCTGCAGACTTTTAACCACACTGCAGGCAGGCGAGAGTTCTAGAAAATACTGCTGAATCAGAATTTCCATAGGGTTGGGTGTTTGCTTCTGCCAGCAAGAGCTGGAGCCTGTTGTCTGCGAGAGTGAGCATCTTCTGGGAAGTGGGCTTCAGGAGCAGGCAGACCTGCACCTCCCTGCTGTGGGCGCACAGGACCTGTTCTACAATCCGTGAGACACGGTGGCCCGGAGCCAGCGCTGGTTGCCTTTCTCCTCCACCCAAATAGCTCATCCTCCTCAGGAACATCGTGAGGGCACCAGGCAACATCTCTGCCTGTCTTTGTCCTGCTCCCTCTCTATCAACCTTAGCACAGGCAGCATGTTTGGCATAGCTCAACGGCCCCTGCACAGTCAAGTGAGTGTTGCCCGTTAAACAGACTCCAGATAATTCTTGGATTAAATTACATTTTTTAAATATAAAAATAAATTGGCTCTTCTCATATTAACATCTAATATTAATAATTGCTGTTCCACATCCTTGCATTCCAATTTTGAAATGCTTGAAAAGCAATTTGCTGCTTATAGATTTCTGATGAGGCAGATGGTTGCATATGCTGATCACACCTACTGACACAGACAGACAGAATACCACAGCAGAAGGAATTCCATGTAGAGGTTCCATGTAGCACAAACCCTTTTGTTTAGAAGTTGCAGCATGTTAGAGAAACAAATCCCCTCCAATCAACCCGCTCAAGTCAGCCAGACCCAAACGTGACTGTCAGGCCTGCTCTCCTTGAGTCCCCAGTTACTGCCAGTTCCGGGTGGCTTCTGGAGAGGGAGATAATCATTTCTCTAGCAGTGAAGACTTAACACTGAACAGTTCTCTCCTTTTTATTTCTGCTTGAACGACTGTCAGAGATTTTGAATGTACTAACTAGCAGATATATCTCCAGACTGTTTAATTACAGGTGCTTGAAGCGTTTTATTGGCATTGGGTAGAAATACTTACATTAAAAATTTAACACTCAGATTGTAGTTTTATATCATAAAATCACAGAATGGTTTGGGTTGGAAGGAACCTGAAAGCTCATCCAGTTCCAACCCCTGCCACGGGCAGGGACACCTTCCACTGGAGCAGTTGCTCCAAGCCCCTGTGTCC
>JANRGW010003441.1:0-27622 GCA_024733675.1 Psilopsiagon aymara
CTTGTTGTTTTCCATGTGCCTCAGCATGCCTTCCAGGAGAATCTGCTCCAAGATTTTGCCAGGCACAGAGGTGAGGCCGACTGCTCTGTGGTTCCCCGGCTCATCCATTTTCCCTTCTGGAAAATGGGGGTTATATTTCCCTTTTTCCAGTCATCGGGATCTTCACCTGACTGCCATGATTTTTTGTATATGATGGACAGTGGCTCAGCAACTCCATTCACCAGCTCCTTCAGGATCTGCAGATGGATTTCTTCAGGTCCCATACACTTGTATATGTTCAGGTTCTTAAGATGGTCTTGAACCAGACACATTCCAACAGTGGACCCACGTTCTTCATTCTCACAATCCCTGTGTCTGCCTTCCAAGACTTGGGTGGTGTGGTCAGAGCATTTGCCAGTGAAGACCAAGGCAAAGAAATCATTAAGAACCTCAGCTTTCTCCAAATCCAGGGCAGCCAGTTTTCCTGATAGCTTCCAGGGGCCTATGTTGTCTCTAGTCTGCCTTTTATTTGCAATGTACCTATAGAATCCCTTCCTGTTATCTTTCACATCCCCAGACAAGTTTAATTCTAAGTGGGCCTTAGCTTTCCTAACCTGGTCCCTAACTTCCCGGACAACATCCCCATCTTCTTCCCAGGCCTCCTGTCCTTGCTTCCACCTTTCATAAGCCTCTTTTTTCCTTTGCATTTTCCTCAGCAGCTCCTTATACATCCAAAAAGGTCTCCTGGCTCTCCTGCTGCACCTCCTTCTAGCTGGGATGCAACACTCCTGAGCTTGTAATTGGTTTTCAATGCATGATAGAGGAGCAAGGCAGGAATGGAGCCTATCACTTGTCATGCACAAAGGAACTATGCTTTGACAGAGATGAAACTATGAATCCTTTGGGAAAGGGTCTGGAACTGGGAGGGGTAGCTTGTCACCCCCAAAAATGTAAGTTAAAATTGGTTATTTTTCACAGAGGAGGATTGTGTGGGCTGAGCATTATTTATTTGAGCCACTTCTGTGGGGGGAGCAAACACCTAATTTGGATTTTAAAAAGGATTCAACCAGGTCCATTTAGAACCTAAAACGAACCCTAGGAGACTACAGAAAGTAACAGCGAAATCATTCTAGACCTCTCTCTCAGCAGCGAAGCACTGCAGGTTTCAAGTTGTTCTTGCACTCAACTTTGATGAGTGGTATTGACAAATCCAAGTTCTGGTTGTCAATATAAATCCTGGCCAAAGGCAGAACAAGCAGGACCCCGTCACCAACCATCTCTCTGTGCAGAACACACTACATTTCATTGAACACTCCATGCATTTGCTTCAGCTCTCAAGTTGACACATTTAATGTGAAGTCTGCACTTTCCATTCCCCGATATTAATGAGTCACAAACATTACTTTTTGCTGTGCACTTTCGCTTTCAGTCCTAATGTTACTCCAGGGGAGGTAAAAGCAAGCTCTGCTCTCTGCTGCATAGCTGTGGATCTCACTCATGTCATGAGGGGTTACCTACACTGCACAGAAAAAACAAACTTTATGCACTGAACAACACATCCTAACAACGAGGGCTGTGTATTAAAAGGACACAGTGTCAAACTGCTTTGGAGCACATATTGGTTTGTATTGTATTAGCTGCATACTAATATAAGTAATGATGCTAGACAAACACATGTACACATACTCACTGAGTTCAGAAACATCTGTCTCAGCTCCTGACTTCTTGCAAATTCTTCAATTACTTTCTCCCCAGACAAGCTTTTTTTAAGTGCAGTGACATGACAAGGCTGATTCTGCCTGCTTTTCTCATGTCAACCTTAGAATTTCTCTCCCTAGCTCAGAAAAGGTGAGGAACCTGCACTTTTGCATGTGGTAGTGCTCTGAAACAGACACTAAACAAAGATGCCCAAATGCTTTGAACCATATGCCAGTTCCATAGTGACACAAACCAGTGCTTTCTTGGGGCCTGGTTATACAAAACCAGACCTCACAGACCACAGTTATGGAGGGCGATATTAATGGCTGGATTACATGAACTGAATCAACAAGTGAATCATTTATATATACATTAGGAATTTTGTTCCTGTTCTCACACATCTAATTCCCAAAGACTTCTATAAATCCACTAACGTTGCCCTATTCTATACAGGCGAAACTGAGATCTGAATTCTATCCTAGGGAAATAAATTTTAAAAATAGGTTTCTATGCAATAAAATGCCGATTGAATACTTTCTTTTTATATATAATCAGTATAAAACACTTGCAATAGTCTTGTAATACAAGTGTAGCTTTTAGACAATTGCCTGATGTGGAAATAAAGAGAGCATCCTGACAATGGTGGTTCTGTAATAGGAAAAAAAGAGAAGGACAACCAGACTTCCAAGCAGCTTCCCTGCAGTATAAATACAGCCATTGAACTGGATTCTCCACTAATTAAAACAATTTATTCATAAGCATTTTCTCCAAAACTGAAAGCGCGATTTTGTTCTAAATCTTGTGCAGTGGAGCAATTAGTTGGACACAGTTAGTCTATTCCCAGAATATTTGCACAATGATAATGAAACCTGTCCTTGAAAATCATTTTGATTATCCATTACTGAATACAGTTCTCTTTCGCATTGGCTTCATCTACATGAAATTTCTTTTATGAAATGTCTGCAAAACAGTGTATTTGTGATTTGCAGCAATTCCATCACACAGTTGCTGTGACTAACGTTATACCATTCTACTAAAGACACTACTGGCTGGCCCAGAGGAAGCAGCACAGCCACATGCAGCTCCTTCTACTGCCCTATGACAAAAATCAGAAAGTAAAAACACTGATCAGATCCACAGTGTCACTTTTCTCCCCCACAAGCCTGCTTGCTATCAGTAGGTACAAGAAATTGAATTGAAGAGATTTGGACATTGCCACAATTAATCTTCTTGAATCAATAGTTACAGTTTGATAGCCCATTGACCTGCCAATGAGAACAGCACAACAAAATATGACCAGAGGGCATCAAAATCCTTTATATGACAATGATTTTTACCAACAAACATAGGTCAGTCAAAACAGCAATGGTTCATCTAAGTGGGTATATTTCACAGAAACCATCTATGTCAAATATCTTCTGTTTCAACTACATGTTTATTCAGTTGAGACAACAGTACCATACTGAATATATTTAGCATGCATGTTATGTAATGCTTTAGTGTTATAATTTTCTAATGCCCTCTTTAAGGAATTTGTGGTCTTAAAAAAAAACCCCAAACCAACAAATTCCAGGATTCTTCTTCTTTAGGAAAGTTTGGTGGGGTTTTTTTTATTCAAAAATAAATCAATCCAAAAACTCAGAATTCCACACACAAAAGAAATTCCATTTCACAGAACGTCTAGAATGAAAAATATATGTTTCTTAAATAGCTTCATTGTCTCCCAGTCTGCCATGGAAACAGCATTATATATTTATAGGCAAATTAAAGGAACTTATTTTAAAGGCTCAAAAATAAACCTACCCAAATAAAACCAGTGATAGGAAGCTAACTTCTGGCAACTGTCAAAAATGTATTGTGCTGCCAGGCCTTGAGATTTTATAGGGAGCATTTAGATAGTGAATCATGCTGCTAGCGGCTTAATGAAAGCTCCAGCTGTCATGTGATTTTGGAAGAGAAGAAATAGGAAAGAAAAATCAACTCTAGCTTGAGGAGAAATGCAAACTCAGAAACATGGTGCAATAGGCACAGCTCTTCAAATGACTTCCAGGAAGATTTCTGTGCCATTATAGGGCTTCTCTAAAAATGGGTCCCCCATTACTGTTAGATCATGGAGTACCAACAGCCACCAACTGAATTACGTTGCTTCCAGAACACTAGCCAAGATGGTCCTTTTTTGCAGCCCCTGCTAACGAAGTCTCCATGGGCATGCCCGGATTGTGCAATGGAGATCAGTACTGATATCCACAGGGTACTGAGAATTCAGAGTACCACACTTTCTCAGGTAAAACATATTTTACACGACCTACATCTGACTTAGGTCTGGCAGCTGATTCCCCATGGCATTACATCTAACACTGCTACACTGCTCAGCCCTTCCCAGATTTTCTGGGTCCTGGCTTAGACTGTGCATAACAATTTCAGTATCTCTGCATTTGCAATGCAGGTATGTCCTGAATCCCCCAGAAGCTGCTAGACTTCATGCACAAAGTTATACTATTGCTTCCATGATAAACTGGCCCTTCAGCTATGCTGTCAGAAGTTTTGAGATCCAGAAGTCCCAAGATAACCTTCACAGACAACCCATATATAGGCCGTTTCATTTTTCTCTGCTGCCTGTGATTTCCAGATGCAGCCTGCTCCCAGACAGAAGAAATCGAGAGTTCTGGAGCCCAGAGCTCCTGCACCACAGTACAAAGGCTTGCGTAATCTTCTGCCAGTGGTCACTTTTTCTCCTCTTTGTATAGAACTGAACACATTTACATAAACGAAGTGAACAAGAAACTGCAGATTATAGCTTCAGAACTTGCTAATGACCACCCAAAGGATGATGAAGATAAAAGTAGGACTGATTCTTTTGTTGCCAGTCTCATGGTTTTGTTATTTTAAAAAATATTTGGCATTATTGAAACCACAGTTGTTATTGCTAACTTCAAGCACAGCACTTACCAGGTTTAATTATCTGCTTTCTCCCTATTTTGGCCCAGTATTTCATCTTACATAGGATTTTAGCCACTCAACTCAAATGGGAAATCCAGTGAGCTATTCCTTTCAACAACCAGGTAAGTCGCAACATTTTAAAAGGTAATGAAAATCAAAAACTAAAAAAAAAATCATCCTGGAATAATGCTCCCTAAGTGCTCATTATCAACACAGGTTCCTAATTTATGCCTAGCTGTTTTATATCACTCCTGAACTTCATGCCAAACTCTAGAACAATGACATCCAACAGAGCTGGAATTTGTATGGGAAAGCACTAGGTTTTTATCCTGAAGGCCAAACAAGTAGCTGTGTGCAATTCAGCTTTGGCCTGACTATTCCATTACCTCACTAGCTCTAGAGAAGTTCAAGTGAAACTATGTGGGACTGAGAGATCACAAACCACCATTTTCACCTGCGGATTCCATTACTTAGTCCCCTGGATATTTCACCTTTTATACAAAATATTTACATTTAGTGTTCTTTTTATCCCCAAATAAGAGTTTTTTTGAAAACTCTGAACTGACAGCATTTTAGGAACAGTAAAATGGAAGAAGGGAATCCACTAGACAGGAACACTGGAACACAAATTGCTTCTCAGATGAAGAATATCAGCTGTTCTTTGATTTCTAGATGATGATACAGGCTTTTGGCTTTCAAGGTCTCCTCTGAAAGCCTTCCCTTGCAGAAAATGCATATATTTCACTGAGAAGAATAAAAGGAAGAGCTGAACCTTGAAAGAACTATATAGCTACACATTAGGTTAACTTTAATGGTTCAAAGCCAGTGTTCAGGTGTTTAACCATCATCTTCCAAAAACTGCCTTAGAGGAAAGCAAACATGGATACCCTCCAATAGGAAAACTGAACAGTTTCCCAAATGGCGTACTGTAAAGCTCAGCATTTTTACTTGCATTTTGTCTGGCACTCCTTCTTTGCAATAATTCAAGAATAGTCTGCGGCATTGCATGTGTACCTTGGCAAAATTGATCCTGTAAAGCTTTCCGAGTCAGAAAAACAGGATCTAGTCACATACCTAAATCAAAACTTGTAGTCACCCACCTGAACCAAGAGCAGCTGCGCTGGGCGTACAGACAGACCCCATGAACTTCAATGGCCACAGCTCAGACTCCAGTCAACTTTCTTACTGTGTCTGATAATGAGGGACAATTCCATGCATTTTGAATCAAGGCTGTTCAGAATGTGTGCTTTGTTGCATGCTCAAATTGTGATATTTCACCTTGCAAACATCAGTGCTTTTGGATTACTATGAAAAATATGCCAACTACTGCATGCATATACACACACAGTTACTAAATACAAAACTCAATTGTAGCTGCAAGCATATTGTGTTGCAGCCAAAGAGCTTTGAAAGCAGCTCCAGTGATCCAAGAGCAGCTTGTTCCAAATATACAGATGACAAGCACCATCCTGCATTAAAGCATGGACCGCCCAGCTTTGTGTATAAAAACAAAACAAAAATAGGAGGGTTGTTTTTCTGGGTGACCCTGAGGAACGTGGGTTTTGGCAGGGGTGGGAGAACACCACGGGAACACGGTATGAAACAACTTCCACTTCTGCTACGTTTCACCCCTAGACACTGGTTAGCTTGGATTAGAACCAGCAGCTCGGTTGACCCTTAGCAGAACTGGAGGCCTGTACAGCGCATTGCGAGTGCCATCTGCAGGTGGAAGCACGTACTGGTGGGTATGCCAAAAATGCGGGTGAGCCTGCCCGCCGGATAATCGTAACAGCACATCTGATGGAAAAACTCATAAATGCAGAAAGACTACAGAAATGCTTCTTTCAGATGATTCAAACACAAAACCACTAAGTCCTACACCAGCAGAGTTCAAGGGAGTAACAGAGCAGTTTCCTCAGTATCTTTCCTAATTCTGCATCAGCACAAATGCAGTGATGCTCTTTTATAAGCAGAGAAGGATGCCGAGGTAGGCACCTTAACCTCCGATTGCCGGGAATGACAGAAGGCAGGAGAATAGGAAAAGGATTTTCAACACATGCCACTCAACTCTATAGCCCTGAAGCATTGGGGAGACTTTTCCAACTGAAAGGCACAATGGTTTCCAGGATAAAAGCCCTTTTCCAAGGAAAAACTGAAAATATCTTTGGATTTACAATGCTAACTGGCTGAACTATGGTTATCTGATTGGCACAAAATAATTCCAGCCACACAAAGAGGCTGTCATTGCAGGAATGTTGCAGCTACATAAAGAGTGGTACTTCTTTGGTGATATCTTTATAAAGCCTGACTGTTAAATTTCACCGTGTGGCAGGCACTGGGCCTAAGGTTGTCATTTTCAGGGTGCCAGCCTGTGAACAGCATCAGCACTGGCTGAGAAACATCTTTAGGTATATACAAGATAACAACTTCCCTCCCAGGAGCTCAGGGTTTTTAATCCAGATTCAAACATTTGCCATCTGTGCATTCCATATAGAACAAGTACAGTCAGAAAAATTGCCAGAGCATTGTCTAAGCAGCAGTTATGAGAGAAAGGGACCCCAAATTATATTTCCTATTGCCCACAATGCAGCACTTTAAAATCAGTGATATTTTCCAAGCATAGCTGTATGCAGGAATGTGATCTATTTTATGCATGCCTAATTGAATCACTACATCTAGATATATAAACCTGTGGAGCTTCTAATCAGACATAGAGGGAGCATGTTCAGCCTCTCAATCTAGTGCCTTGGCAGGTCAGTCAATCAGAGCATTTCTCAGCACAGCAATCCCAGACACTGCTACTCTCTACCTGCAGTTAGGCAGCATTCAAAACCATGAATGTTTTGCCCAATGTTGAAAATATCAAGAAAAGCAATGAAAATTGACCCTTGTCTGACCTTTGCAAATGCCTTCCTGAATCAGTAGGAGAAAAAATCAAATATATTAAAATTATATATAATAAATTTATAATGTATGGCAAGCTAAGTGTTTTGGTTGTTTTTTTTTTTTTCAGAGAACTGCCAATAGCAAATACTATTGCTTATACTGTCAATCTCACCAGTTATATCACTACTACACTTTTTATTTTAGTAAGAAAAACACACACAGCTCTATTGTTAATGCCAGTCATTAACATCCTGATGAGTGAAATGGGCAAATCTACCAGTTTGTTTCAGGACCTTAGCACATGTACTTTATTATATGGCTATATTTGGAATAAGCAATGCTAGTTACCCACCCTAGCCATGGCAGAGATATTCAGTAAGTGGAGAAAAATGCTTCTAAAGAGTTAAGCATCAAGAAGGGAGTTAAGAAGAATAAAAACTGGTCGTAATTAGAGCAGGGATATTTATTCTCCAACCACAAAATCGACCTCAGTAGAAGCTTCTGCAGGAGAACTCCAGGTGTGATAAATTTATGGCCTCCCCTCCTACCCTTGCCATTACTCTTTCCAAAGCAGAGTATTATATTCTTAAGTCCTTGACCCCAGATAAAGCCTGAGCTTTCTTTCATTTCCCCTTAGTGCAAGTCCCCATGTCCATTTGCCAGCATCACATTCCACTGTCACACTGCAGACAGGCCTCATAAATTAGCAATGATATTCTGGTGTGAATGCACCAGAGGAAACTATTTCTGTCAAAGCCAGGGGAAAGTAAGCAAGTTCGACTTGTGTCAGTGATTACTAATTTGGAGGCACCATAAACTTCATACTCAGGATGCAGGACTGCTCGTGACCCTTCGCAGTTGTCCAGGCAGAGCAGTGAGACACTTATCAATGCCCTAAGATGTAAAAGAATCTGATTCAGAGAAACGCATGAGATTTTGCACCCACACAAACTACTTTTTCCTTTCCTCTCCATCCTCCTCCCAGACACCTTCATTAGAACACGTCATCATCCAGTGAACAGTCTTTGCTCTGAATTTGGCCTTGTGAAACGAAATGCGTCTCGAGTTATACACAGACATGCTGAAATAATACAGAAGGAGGACTAACAGAGGGGTTTGAAAAGCCTTAAGTGAAATAATTCCATTCTGACTTAACCTAGTACCTACCCACGCAAGCTGCACATTTGTAAAGGTTCCTAAACCCTAGCGAAGGGATCTATCTCCAAATCACATCATCCAGGGGAGCAAGCCTTAAGTGAGCTGTCCTTGCCATGTGCAGACAGTTACACAGCTTGTCCCCATCTCTATTGTCAAGACCATGGTATTTTCTCACCTGTTCTTAATTTGTTTCCTACCTCTCCAGTGAAGTACTACTCAAAGAGGAGGTAAAAAAGAAAAATAAAAAGCTGTGATCCAAAATGCCAGATGTAAGTGGAGTTATGAAGCTAAAAAATCATAGAGAAGGGAGATTAATAAAATATTAATGCCACAAAGGACACTACATAACTTAGTTTCAGCTCCTGTATATGACATGGTTTTCATTTTCATTCCTTACCCCAGTATTACATCCAATAACAGCTGACTGGAGCACATAATATTGAAAGGCATCTAATATTGATTTCAGCATGAATCCTCACACTAACTTGTGCTTTTGGGTAAGGCCTTGTAGAACTGTGTTTTGCAATCTTCAGCCTAAGCCCATTTTAATAAATTTGCAACAGGTAATTCTAGAAAATCAAGCCTATTACCAGAAGGCTCAAATCCGCAAATCCCTGGGAGGTCCCAGGAAATTTTAGAGACCCACCAATCTAGAACTGTTGTTTTCAGGCTGTGTGATTTGTCAATGGTATGCAAAGACATCCCATCACAGCTGAAAGGTAACACTGAAGTTCACTATCAAGCAAAGAAATAGAATATTTCATCAAAAGCTGAACATCTAACTAAAAGGATGTTGGCCAACTGAATGGATCTGAAGAAGTGTGTAACAGAAGTTACTTAAGGGATTGATAAACACATGCTAGCAGCATTAAATATGTTTAATATGTCTAAGAAGCACACAGAAGAAGCCATTCTACAGATTGTTCAGGGTTGTTAATTAATCTTTTTCCCTGGAATTTATCTCCTTAAGAGAGATAAGTAGACTAAAGTGACATAAACAGTTTGGGGGCTGGGGAAGGGAGATTAAGAGAAATATAAATTGAATATGAGGGAAAGGAAAAAATATCTAGCTAGTAGCTGCCATCCGGCAGTGAAACTGTTTCCCTGAGGGCATAGTGAAAGAGGTATGTCCCTGTTTCTGGAAGTATCTCCAACTAAACTAGGCTAGCACGTGTGAAAGGTACTATAGAAAAACAATACTAAAGTCTAAAACCAAAAAGTGATTGCCCTTCATTCCAAAATAAGCAAAAATTCATGCCACAAAATACGCTGTATTGGAAACAGTGGAAGAGTAATTGCCCTTGCTGTGAACACACTCCAGTGTTTTCCCTACTGCTTTACTAGGTGCTGCTTTCCACTGCATTCTCAAGGTCCTCAGTTTCCACTCTGGGAGTTACAACTGATTTTTTCTATCATCCCTGCTCATAACCATCCTCCTCTATTTCCCAACATTTTCCATTACTGTTCTGTAAAATGCCTGCAATTTCACACAGGCTTTGCGACCTCCCATCAACTCAATCTGGTGATTTTCTGGTTGTAAGTCCTGCTGCTACCATGTTCTGCAGTGTGCATGCCAACTTGCAAACCTGGGAGACATCTCCAAATACTTGACGAGAGCAGTGTGACCCAAAAGAGCTATAGTTTTTTCTCAATACACAAGAGGACTAATAAAAACCAAAAAAAAAAAAAAAACAGAAGTGCCTGATTCAGGCCCTTACCTGTGCTACCTCTTCAAAATCATCATGTCTTTTCTGCAGTGCCCGTGCTCTGTGTAGAGATTTTCCCACTCCTGTATGCTTACTCAGAAAGGCTTCCCCATGGTTTTCAATCCAGTCCAGTACCTGCCAGAAAAGAAGAACATCCAATTACCTCCACTGTCTCAGTGGCACAGAGAAATTCTCAGGATGAGGCTAAAAAAGCTGCAGAGGTATTGCTTTGTGCTTGCTACAGCTAAATATATGCAGATCTGTCAAAGTCCATTCCATCTGGATAGAAGATAAAATTTCTAGATGTTACTGGTAAATTAGAATTATTGGATTTTTACTATTCAATTTATTTTGAAGTGTGGCTTAGTTATTTGAGCCTGGCAGATAGCAAACATTTACTTAAAGAATTTTGAGGAAGAGGAATCAGAAATCTGGTGTCTTTTGCAGCAAGTACCCTTTCCTCTTGAGAGCTCCTTGTGTACACCAGAAACAATGAAAACTGAATTTGCATAAACAGCAGATCTTAATGGGAATCATCTTAAATGAGTCCAAAAGCATGATGAAGGATCAATTAAAGTTTATTTTGATGTGAGGATAAAGCATTATCAGAGTACCTTGAATGAAAAGCTTAAGAATTCTTCACTGCAGGCGGTAAAATGTTGACAGTGTGCACCCCCCAAGTCTTTAGGGGTTTCAGTTCCAAATGTAACTGATCCTTATGGAAGGGTAAATGGCAAGTCTGGTATTTTGAGAGTTAAAGAGGATTTCCTTTTAAAAATAAACTGTACAATCACCATCCACTTGGAGCTCCTTCTCACAATAACACTGGCACTAAAATTTAGTGCTGTTCAAGGTCTATTATAAGCTGAAGAAAAAAATTGACTTGACAATACAAGCTTGGGAAACTTCAGAATGTCATCTCTACCCTTTCTGGAACTCTTTGCTAATACACAGAGACTAACAGAATAACAGTACTAGATCAATACTGGTATTTGTGTAAGTAGCTAGGACTCAGCAAGAAGCCCTGTGCTCACAGGGAGTTGTTGATCCTCACTGCTACTGATGCTATGGACTAGCAAACAACAGCTGGTATTCCTGTCACACTGAAGGGAAAAGACACCACAAAAGTCTCCAGGATAGCAATACTACTAGAGCGCTGCACCTGCAAACAGTCTCAGAGCTGCATCCTCTCTTTGGCTAGCACTGGGGTGCAAGCAGCAAGCATGGGACCCAGTGATGCTGGGCAGGGGCTGCAGGACACCTTGTGGCAGCTTGATCTGAGAAGGACTATGATAGCAGGGCACAGAACCAAGGCAAGAGATAGCTGTTGTGCAAGCGGCCACTTGTCTTGTGTGCAACGGATAAATAAGCAGGTATTATTGACTAAGCCCAGAAATATAAGGCTGGAGAAATGGAAGATGTGAATTTTTTTTTCCCCTAGGCAAGTAAAGGCATTTCATAGTTTGGTTGCACAGAATCTAAACCACCTGGTCTTTGAGTCTTTTCTGTACTGGGGATCCCAAGCACATTTTTGTAGAAAGCTCTATGTACAAACAAAATTTTCTATACAGAGACTTATTTCCCAATCCTCTTACTTTGCTGGAAAAAAGAAAAGCATTTTTTAGGTAATATTTTGTGCTTACAAGGTATTTTTCATCCACAGAATACAAATAACTTCACAAAATAGGGTATCAACACGCTTTATGTCCTGCTGGGCCAACGCATATTTGGCACAAGTGTCACTGTGGGGATGAAGAAGTAAAACCAGGTATGTTGGCAGTTCAGTCATCACTTCCCATTTCCCTTTCTCTGATCAGTTCGTCTCCCATCTGCTTTGGTAAATGCCTTCTAGAATTTGTGTTATTAACAGTCTGTTAATAACTCCATTAACAGTCTCTTTACTCTTGTCAGGAGTTTTCAAGTTATCTATTAAAAATGGAACCAGATTAAAATTCAATTTTGAAAACATCTCGTCTAATGAGGTCTCATTTTTTAATGGCAAATGGCTTTAATTTGAGCAGTATTTCATACAAAGTTAGTATGCAGTATGTACTTTCTATTTATTAATATTTGATAGCCACTCACTGTAACGCTACAGCAAAATATTCTAGTAACTTTTTCATGCTTTTTCAAGTAGTAATCACATAAGAATAAAAATTTCATCCCAACCAATGTTATATTGGGCTGCTTTAGTTACTGTTAGATGAATGATGACAGCGATTGCCTCTTGCATTTTAGAAACCCTAACACACCAAAAAAAACCCAACCAGAGTTAGAACATTAATCCACTGGGAATAAACCTTTGTTCAGGACTGATCCAAGAGCTGACAACTCTTGCAGCAAAGTCTCATGTTGCATTCAAGCAATTATTCCATAGTGCCTGACACAGAAGGGCACTACATGGTGATTCATCAAATCCTTCCTATAACATGAAAGCTTCCCTCTGAAGTAATCTATGCAAGTATTGATTCAATTACCGTATCCTTTCATTTATAAGATTAGATACAAAATACCCCTTGAGGTGACAAAATTGTACATCCACTTAATAAATCAACACTACAAGACAAGATTAAGAAAAATAAACCATCCACTAATGACACTGGCTATAATACCCTATTTGAGTACTTTCCTATGCCATTTCTATGCTTAAAGTGTCACATGTCAGACTTCATAGACCCTATCTAATCTTTAAAACATTCCAGTTCAAACTGTTCCATAAGCTCTATTTCTGCCATGATTCCCACAAGAAACAGTCATGACTTTTTAAAGAATAAGTTCCTTAACAGAATTTTCTGTGGCTCTGAAAACCACATTAACATATTTGACCACTCCAGTGTTCAATGCATTTCTTTTCACAACCGTTTTGTGAAATCCATAAATGCTGGAATGAAAATACTATGCTAAAATTTAATTATCCATGGAAGGGAGAGGGGGGAAATACTATGTGGGTATATGCATATTAAGAGACTAAGTGAACTGCTGAGGTGTCCCAGAAAGTTGGCAGAAGAAAGGATGGTAGTATGAGACACTGATAATCTAATAGACCTAACTATCAAAGGAACCCTTGGCATTTATATGAGCAGCTAATATGCCATCTAATAATTTGCAAACACGGAGAAATATCACATCTTTATTTCTATCATACAAGGCACAGAAAGTTCACACTAAATGAAGAGCTGAGATATGGGAATAACTGAGTGATCAAAGCAACAGCAAGAACATAAATACGGCTGGATTCAAAGCACTTACTCCCCAGTGAAAACAAGGCAAAATGTAAAGCAATTAGTCTGTGGCAAATGCAGGAGCAACTCTGAAAGGTCACAATTAAACCTGAAATCACCAGCACTTGTAAACATCTACCTGTCAGCATGTCTGGAAATATTCTCCCTTACACTAAAGAAAGGAAATGTCTTTAGAACTCGTGTAACTGTGTAATAATTCAAGAAAAACACTTAACATTTTAATTGAGAGCACAGACTGTGTAACTTACTCTACTGCTGAAAATTAACATCCTGACATATAGTTAGCCATTGAAGTTACAGTGCCACAGTTCAAATAATTTAATTAATCCTTAAAAACATAACTTGAAGATGCTGTTTAAAATGCAGTTAAGAGTGTTTTCCCAATTACATCTTCAAATTTCCTAACTGTCCTTTATTGCCAAGCTATTTTTTCTTAAAACAGCTAGAAAACGGCTGTAAGTCATGAATTATCTGGAATGAAAATACTGTGCTACAGATAGATCCATCATCTGAGGTGCTTCTTGAAACATAAAATATATTTTGCAACTCCAGTATATGCCAAATCTCATTCTAGTAATAATTTACTACTGCAGTTCCACCAGTTTGAAAGCTGCTCAGGAGAGGGACCAGGACCTCCCTCCTGTTCTATAGCTCCAGTAAAGTAAAGCCTGATCCTTCCTGATGGCAATTAAAAATAGGCCAGCTGGTGTGTTGACACACTCTCCATGTTGGCAGCATTTGCCAATCCAGGCTGCTGTCCATTAGATAAAACTACAATAGCAAAACCATAGCTAGAGTTTGAACTTCAAGGTGCATCTCCAAGCACGGGTGAAGCTGCCCTGGAGTCTCCTAGCAAATGGCCTAACTCACAGCTTCTGAAAGGGTTGGAGGATAATAGCCTTGGTATTTTACCTTTACCTGCAGCAAATTCCCATCCCACACCTTACTGACCCAGCCACTATCGGTGAGTTGATTTGGGTAGATTTCTGCTGTTTCTTTTCCCAGTCCCATAACAAGTCCATGGGAAGAAATAAATGAGCTGCTCTGTTCACTTTAATAGTTGCTTGCATGGGACTCCAGATAGTGTGCATGTGAGCCTAGGAGGTGAGAAGGCTGCTCCCTTTCTTTTCTGAATGGATATCCGTAACTCTGTGTTTAATTCCCAGCTAGTAAAAGTTTATACAGCATCAGGCTCAACGGCATTAAATGTTTGCTAGTAACCTGTTAACAGTGGGATGACATAAAACAAAGGCTCAAGAAACACATTTGATGTCAGCAACAGGTGGGAATGCTGCAAGTTAAACGTAAGTGTTAAAAAGAAGATGTTAATATCTCTTTTTTTTTTTTTTTTATTTCACCTAGTTTAAGATCAAAAGTGATAGAAGCATTATTTTCTTTCTATCATGATGTGCATGTCCGGTCTCCTTATCTCCTCAGGGGCATAATTATACACCCAGCAAAATAAGTATCAAACCAAGGTCACCAGGAAAATTAAATAAAACTCCAGTAAAATTACAGCAGGCTGACTGCTCTAGCTATTACAGTTATTATATGGCTGGATAACCACAAGATTCAAAATGCTAGCTGGAAGAAGAATAGCCATAACTGTCCCTGTTGAATGATCTGTGCAACTGCAAAAACAATAATCGTGGCAATTCAGGCAGGTTTCATCTGAGTACAGCATCAGGAAATAGGTGCTTCCAAATGCCACTCCTCACTCCATCTTCCTGATGATTGAACTTCTGCCTATGGGAACCCTAAGACCTATGGCACAAATAAACTGGCAAAATAAATAGCACCCAGGTAAGGTCAGAGAAAAAAGTACTCCATTTGCAGGGAATGGCGATAGTTTGTACGCAACAAGGTAGGAAAACGCAGGAAGAAAGAAGTGGAAGAATGGTTTTAAAGGAAAAATGTTGAAGAAGCAATCAGGCAATAATTAAGCAAAGTTCTGGGATGATAATTGCTCTTCCTCTAGGCTAATTTGTATGATGGCAATATGGCAAGATGATTGCATTAGTGCAGTTAAGGTCAAATTTTTTAATAGCTTAAAAAGTTAATTTGATCTTTAAATTAGAGAGAAGGGAAAAAAAAAGGAAGGGGCATTATTTTAAAAGGGCAGATTTTTTTTAATGTGTGTCTTTGAAAATGAAGCCTCTTTCTGTAAGCACCTTTCCTAATCAGTAAATGTGAAAACTAGGAAGCACCTCGTAAGTTTAGCTGACTTCAAAATAAAATCTCCTTGGAAAACAACTCTTTCTCACCAAGTCCCCAAGCTCTGGTCCCATTTTACATGAATACAAAACATTAAAGTAGCAGTAAATGCATTACTTGAAGGAACTATATCCATTGTTGAAGTTGATTGAAAACCTGCATTTTTCACACCTTTTAGACGGTATTTTTTATAGCAGCAGTGAATGAAGATGAAATGAGAATGACTTGGATAAGAATCATAAAATCATTTGGGTTGGCAATGACCCTTAAAGATCACCCAGTACAACCAGAAGCCCGAGACTGCTAAGTCTACTACTAAACCAGGTCCCTAAGCACCACATCTACATGTCTTTTAAATACCTCCAGGTATGGTGACTCCACCACTTCCCTGGGCAGCCTGAACACCAAGGCTTGCATGAAGGAGATGAGAACTGTAAGCTAGTGATTAGACCATCATTACTATGATGAAGCATGTTGTGCTAACAGTTACAGGGCACTCTGGCTTTTGCATTTGACCCAGACCCATGTTGAACAATTTCATTGCTCCTGAGAGAGATGACCCACTGAAGTGCCTTGGCTGAGGGAATCATTAATCTTTGCTACTCTAAGACCCACTGTTGTTGCCATAGTGACTCTTAAAACTAGGTTCCTCTGAAAACGGAAAATAAATTATACTGTTTTACACTTTCAGCAGTTAAGAGTCAGATCTTGATCACAAACTAGTACAAATCTGGCATAACTCAAAGGGGTTAGATTAACTCTTTGGTAACTCCAGCAGAGCTCTAATAAATTCCAGAGCAATTCCAGTGAAGTACACCCAATTTACTCTGTTTTAAATGAGGCTCCATTACAAATAGGTGCATAAGCATTGCCTAACTTCAAACACATGGATAGAACCTCCAAAGTCCTTTAGGTTTATGCCAGTGAAAGAAAGGCAAACAGTATCAAGTTGCCACTATGTGCACTTTACTGCTTGCTCTTGAGCAACTACAGGCAAACTAGAGTTCTGGTGCGAATTTGTGAGACACTTCAAAACTTGTGGCTTTGCAGTCTCATCGCCATTTTCACAAGAATCAAACCATATCTCTGCCTTTTCTGTAGCTGTTATTATAGATGTCCATTATCTCCAAGGCCTTGCATGTCTGAAACCCTATTCCACAAACTCTGCATTTGCCAATCATGCTTTTTGTCACCAAGAAGCGTAGTTAGAAGGTTCATGTTTCAGATCATGCTTTCACAAGTACTTTACATCCAAAGCTTGTTTTAAAAGTTTTGTTATACTGCACAACAACAAAATCCAATCTTTTCTGTCAAAGCCCTCCAAAATTGTACAAGCCTAGTTAGTAACACTGGCTGAACTAGAATTTGTAAGTATCAGACACACAATTTTTAGCAGAAGATAATTCATTTCCTTACAGTAAAAGAACTAGAAGCTACACATCATATATGCATTTATGAGCAACATAACTCAAAGCAGGCACTCCCTTCTTGAGAAGTAAAAAGGGCCTCTATGCCATAAAGACAGCACATTTGCCAGAGAGGTGACAATCTCTGGGCAGAGGCAGCAGCCAGTTAGGGATTGTCAACTTCTGTCCATTGGAATTACTTCTTCTGGGGCACATTGTTCTGTGCAGGCTGCCATGGCCAGTCTAATCCCTGGCCAGCTCCCAGGCCCTTCAGGAGAATACGATGTCAGCAACAGCACCAGGGAAGACAAAACAAACACTGATAATCAGAATAAAAACAAAACTTAAGAGCCCCCCAAACCCACAACAAGTCAAGGAGACCTACTAAATCCTAATCCTCTCTAATGAATAAAATGCACACCAAGTCTGACTTAAATTAAAATGTAGTTCTTTGTTGCATTCCAAATCACTGCTGAAAATAGATTTCTTTTCCCTCCTATCCCTGGTCCTGTCACAGCAGGGTAATGTCAAATAAAGGTCTAGCTGAGAAAATACACCAAAATACAAAGGAACTTATCCTCTGGCTTTTCCTGCTATTATTAGTGGTTTATAATAGAACCCAAAACAAAATTCAACCATTTTTAATTGCGGTTTTTACCTCCTAAAAAAACTGAGCTCCCTTTTTCACTTCTTTCTTCATTAAATTTATAAGTTGGTGGCACAGTATTTAAAAAAAAAAACAACACATTTTTTTGTTTTAAGAAGGGGATCACACCTCATGTTTAAAGCACAAACATCATCTTTGGCTCCCATGAGATTACTTTTAATTTCAGAGACATCTATGCCTGAATCTAAAACTCACATCTTGTTCCCATCAAAATCCACAGCAAAGTTTCAATTGACTTCAGTAAACATAGATCAAAGCCCCTGTGTGTATAAAGGTAATAAGCAGGGACTAGTTACACATCCAGCAGAATCTGAGCCTCCAGACACATGCCTGAACACCATGTTCTAGTTCTCATTTAGCAGCTTCTGGTCAAATGTAGTTCATATGACAGAATGTTACAAGCTGCATAGGTAAATGTAGATCTAGTGTATCCCTAATATACAGATGCAGATCTGTTAATGCAGTGCAGTAGCAGTGTAAGGGAACTGTACCTCGATTCGCTCTCTTTGGTTAAGCACATCAAATTATAAAGGCATTCTAAAAAATAAGCAAAAAGCAAGAAGGCTTTCATATCAAAAGTAGACTGGAATTCAAGTGATTTGGTTCAATGCCCAGCACTGCAGTTTAGCAAATGACTCAACTTCCCTGCCTCCGTTCTCATTTCTAAAATGACATTAACCACACTTGCAGTCAAAACAAGCAAGGCTGACAAAGTGTTTGGAGTGAAAACTGCCTTTAAGTTTCTGCACCTTCTAGCAATATGTGGCTCCAAATCTGGGGACTCTAGGAACCTTTTCCAATACAGGAACATACCAATATAATAAACATCATGGCAGCTGTACAAAAGTGAGCAGGCAATCCATTCAAAGGTGGGGCTTTAAAATTAGGTGTAAGCTGCTCCAAATTCACAGGGTATAAATGCCTAACTTCTGAGCGTATAGCTATAAATCCTGAAATTCCATAGCTTGACCTGTCTGTGTGGCAAAGACTGATTAATTTTCAGAAAATAATATAGCCAGCCAAGTTCTTCTGTATTTAATTCAGCTCAAACAGTCAATCATAAGACTCATTTTCAAATTGGTTTGAGACCTTATCAGTGTATCCCACTATCACCAGGCAAGCAATCTGAGGTTTCATGGAGTTGTGGTTTTTGCTTTAAAGAAAAGGCAGAATTGAGTGAACAGAGCTCACCCATTAACAGTCTGAGGACTGGACAAGAAAGGTGGATTTTCATACTTCAATCCTTTCTAAAGGAATATCTCCCTTAAAATGCTACAACAGACAACCTTTCCTGCCATCAGCCAAATATTTGTCACCTCCATTTTGCCTTTCCTTTTCACCACAACTCCTTTGTGTGGAATGTATGTACTCAACCACGCCTGGGTCTCTTTCAAAAGTCAGAGAACTAATGCAACTGCTAATAAACATATTAATGACTCCTTGCTTTTCCTCTTAATTGTAGTTATTCCAAATACCAGAATATAATTAAAGAGGTCTTTTCAAAAGAAAAAAGCGTGCAGCCCTGTTTGTCCTTGGAGGGAAAAGTAACCTTTCAGACCTATGAGCATTTTGCTGTGTAGTGCAACTAAATTAACAAGAGGAATTAAATGCAGAGCCAACGGCAACATTTAAAAAACTTTCTTTATTCCCTTGTCTACATTCAACCAAAAAAAGCTTCCATGAAATCAGATTCTAGGTGTTTTTATAAGCTTCCTGCACAGTATGTGAAAACTTCACCTCTGTATAATTTCTCATTTTAACAACAAAAATCTAACCTCTAGTTACTGCTAGTTTGCCAAAAGCAGAACATCCATATTCTGTTCCTTTCAGTGGGGAGAG
The DNA here is from genome assembly GCA_024733675.1 of Psilopsiagon aymara. Classification (NCBI taxonomy): domain Eukaryota; kingdom Metazoa; phylum Chordata; class Aves; order Psittaciformes; family Psittacidae; genus Psilopsiagon; species Psilopsiagon aymara. The sequence goes on from JANRGW010003441.1 coordinate 19,736, forward strand.
CCTTGCAATGCACAGCTGATAATAGAGAATGCATCTGAGTAAATTACACAACTGCTGAGACATGTGGGCCTACCAATGAAAAGTGCTGAATATGAAGAAATATAAGCACATAGCCTTTTCAAGACTCCTCCCTGCTTCTAGCACCCATACACATCCTACAAGCCCATCTGGAAAGAGGACCATAGCAGTTCACCCAGACAAGACAGTCCCTGCAATAGGATCCTTGCTCATCAACAGCTTCTGCAGTGGAAATCCCTACAGAGTAAAAGCTTCTCCCGGCTAACCCATTCTTAGCAGCTTCTTTTGCTGACGTATGCAAAAACAGTTGTGAAAAGTCTCCAAAGTGAATTGTATGACTAAACAAAGATATCCTAAATACCTTCCATAGCAATGGCCTGAGCACCAACAAGACTATTCTCAGCTTTTCTAGCAGAATCTTAGAAGTTCATCATGACTTGCCGATTCTTAACTTGAAGTAGCATTGCTCTTCCATTCCTCACCCCACTCCAAGAGCTTTCACATTACTGTAGACCGGCTGCTTAAGTCATGCAATGATGTGTGCACGGTCTATCACGCAGCTGCTCCAGCTTAACTGCTTACCTTTGCACAGGCTTACATGGCAAAAATAACCCTGAGTCTGCTTTCTGCAGATGGCTGTTATGTACTTGTACAGTTCTTCACAGCTATAAACATTTTACAATGGAGAATATGGTGTGCTCTGGCCCCATCCACCTTCACTCTATGTAAAAGCTGATCCCAGCTCTAGTAATTTGTGAGATGCAAGATTTAGTCATGTCTCTCTTGGGAACAGCGTGTTTAATTCAGGACTCTGGCAGAGCTGACTGGGTGTAGGCTGGGCATTTTGAGAGCAGTACTTGCTCGCTTCCTCTGAGCATTGGCTGAGGTCACACAGCCCCAACCTGCTCCTTCACTAAATGCTGTCATCTGGGATGCAAGCTCACCAAAAGGAGCAGAAAAACACATGCCTCTCCTAGCCTGAGAAAGAACTTCTTTCAACTAAACATTGCTTTCCTTTGGTAAAGTTCCCATTCATCAAATGTATCCCACTTATCTTTCATTTTTCTTGATTAAATATTTTACTTAATAAAATTTGGCAACTGCCTCTCAAAAAACATTCCAAGTAAGAGAACAATAGACAAACAAATGAAGAACTAATGTTTCTTCCTTAATGCCTGGATTGTTACTAACGTTCCCAGAACATTGTTTTTAAGGATATAATAAAAAAGTATATCTTCAGATTAAACCCTTGTTGTATTCTTTAAATGCTGAATTTATTTTAGAGTAAGTTTCAAAGCCCTGTGTGGGTGGAGAAGCTATAAATAACCATATTCGTGCATGTTCCTTCTGTACAAGACATAGAAAATGTGCTCTGCATCAGCACAGAAAGATGCTGCTGTGCTCTGCAGGAAGCTTTTCAAGGCTGGCAGGTAGATTATTTCTTGTGCAGTTAGGCTGCTGCTGTTGCTGTTTCTGTCTGTTGTCCAATGCTAAGGAATCGTACCTGGCAATTAACTGTAGAATTAGATGATCTTAAGGTCCTTTCCAACCCTAACTATTCTATGATTCTATGAATTACCAATACAACTAATCAGATCTGTCACTCCCTTACCAAAAGTAATATTCATAAATAAATATTTTCTTACCTAGGCCATATAGAAGACTCTGGTTGTTGCTGTCCAAAGCACTAGTTAGAATAGTGATTTTGCTTCTTCTGAGGCTAATATGCCTTCCCCAGCTCTCTACTTCTTGTTGTATGTTCATCCTTTCAGATCAGCTTTACAGGGCACAACTGTCAGATCAGCCAGGGCTGAGGCTGGCTCTAGTCTTAGGACTGCCCCCCACAATCTGGGTCATTTGCTAGAACATAATCCAAGCTTTCTGGAAGAAGTTCCCAGGTCTCTCACAGCTCCAAGGAATGGGAAAAAATATCTGTTCCATCAGAGTGGGCACTGAACCAAAGGCAACCTGAAAAGCTCTTGACTTTTTTGCTCAAGCAAACCTCTCTTTCATTTTACTTTATGGTAATTTCCACCATGGCATTTATAGCCTTGAGCTCCTAGGAAAAGAAATACCTGAACACACTCATAGTTTACCACAGCTCCTTCCTCTTGTGCACTGAAGCAGAGGCTCTCTATATCTCTTCAGTACCAACAGGTGAAACAATATCCTAATTATTAGAACCTCTTGCATGCTGAGTTAACAATGCTCAGACTATGCCATGATCATGTGTATTAGTTGTTTGTTTGGGTTTTTTTAATTCCTAAATTCTAATAATTATTTAATATCTTATGTCTCCTGCTACCTCTAGTAACTGTTTTTCTTCTCTGGCATCACACTAACAAAACAGCAGCATTTGCAGACCTGATAGTAAGTAGAGACCCAGCTGATTTAGATTTCAGACTGAAAGCTCTGTTTTTGACTTCCAAGGTGTTGATCTTCAAGTGGTTGTTACTAATGACAGCTATCATCACAGCTAATTTTCATGTTTGTGAACACAGCACCACAGTCCTGACTTTCAGGTTTGCGAGGAAAAGTATTCTGATCCTATAGAGCCCTTTGTGACTTGCAAAATGTTTTCCTTGAATATGTTTGCTTCATTTCTTTTCCTCAGTGGGATTGCCCAAAATGTAAAAAGTCCCCAAGAAATACCGTTAATACGCAGGAGGAAAAGAAGGATCTACGTGAACTCTTTAGAAAAGTACACTATCCTCAAAAATGTAAATAGAGCAATCAGATTTAACCCTGCAAGTGACAGATATGCCTCCAGGCTTCAAGAAACAGAAGAAAACTAATGCAGAGTGGATAAATATTCAGAAAAAAAAAAAAAGAACGCTTCTTTGTAATTCCAGCCCTAATCTGCTTTATGGCCCCTTTCAGTGTCTCAGCTTCCCTGTCTGTAAAACAAAGAAAGAAATCCACAGATAATGTCAGACTAAGATAATGATATAATTTCTGCTACTATTAAATGTTCAGTTGTAGCCACTAAACGTTCTGGGGGGGAAAGAAAACCAAACTCACAAATAACCACAAATTAAAACCCTGACCACATTTACTATATGTTTTTTTCAGCTCCAGCTGTAACCAGCGTGTAATTACGTTAGCGCAGGCAGAAATATAATAGTATGATGGCAAGGCACCTACCTTGGGAAATACACTTCTTGTCTGCTCAGTAGTAAAAGAGCAACCTACATGACTGGCTCCTAATTTCAGTGCTCCTAATTTCTGGAACTGCTGCCATTGTACTAACACAAGATTGCACTCGTAATTTCGACATTACTGTCTACAATTTGATAGTATCAACCTACCTAAACTGGTACCAGTTTAAACAAGTTAAGGCAATTAACAGTTAGAAAAGACTGATAAAGCAAGGATGAGCTTTGCAACAGAGGACTCTTATACAAGCACAATGCTCCAGGCCCCTACAGGCACTCCCCACTGAGCTCAGGTTCTCTGCTTCACCAAAGAGAAAACTGCTGATTGACGAGGATAAAAAATAAAGCACTGCTCTAGGACACTGGTGGGAGCAGTGATTTACTCATCTTGGTTTAACAAGCCTTAAAATCATAGCACACAGCAAAGACAGGTTTAATAAGAGATCAAATTCCATCTGAGAAAAATGCGATTTGGTATATTATCTTATTTCAGTAATAAGGAAACTTACCAGGATGGCACAATGCTGCAGTAGTCTTAACCACCCCTGCCAGGTCACAACTTTTTGGGGCTCAGCATTATGCCAACATAGAACTACAGACTCACAGAATATAGGGCTGAAAGGGATCTTAAGATCATCTAGTTCCAACCCCCCTGTCATGGGCAGGGATGCCTGACACCATGTCACCCAAGGCTCTGTCCAACCTGGCTGTGAACAGTGCCAGAGATGGAGCATTTACCACTTGTTTTGGGCAGCCTGTTCCAGTGCCTTACCCCCCTCACAGTAAAGAACTTTTTCTTTTTATCTAACCTGAACTTCCCCTGTTTAAGATTGAACCCATTACCACTTGTCCTATCACTGCAGTCCTGAAGAAAAGCAGCATCCCTGTAGGCCCCCATCAGATACTGGAATGATGCTATGAGGTCACCATGCAGCCTTCTCTTCTCCAGGCTGAACAGCCCCAACTTTCTTTGCTGGGAAAGCAAGTTTTCTTACATGGGGCTCTGATCTAATTTGAGACTAGAGGCAAGACATGAAAGTGCAAACAATGTGGGGAAGGAGAAGTAGGAAAACAAGGATGAAACAAATGCCCTGAATGCCAGGAGTGGCTATTCTCCATCAGGGACTTTTCAATGATCTCTTCTTTGTCTTTTAAATAAACAGCCTGATGTCTCCAACATTTTCTCTCCCAGTTTAAGATATTCTTCTGTGTCAGTCTGTGAACAGGAAGAAAAGAATGCAGGTGCAAAGCTGTGTTTGATCTCTTGACAGGGCTCCTCTGCCACTGGTTACCACTCAGGTATTCAGACCTGCACCACAGCATTTCTCCTGCTGTAGGGCCACTGCAACATCTCTTCTGCTTGCACTGCCTGTCTGTTAATCACTGCTCAGGTAAACCAGCACGTTTGACACATGGTGTCCCAGGGCAGTGAAGTCACATCTCAGGACTGCAAATGAGGAAAGGGCTAAGTTACTGTGGTGTGTGGGAAGCTTCACACATAGCACACAGACCCTGTGCTGAGCTAGGCACTCAGTATGTGAGATGCAGCCGAGCTGAAATAAAAAGCCCAGGATGTTTGCATCACTCTGTACTCTGCCCATATCTGTATGGCCGATTTCTTCTGCATGCTGTAGCAGAAATGGATCATGTGAGGGTTTTGAAGGGTGAAAGGCCAATGGCCTTACAGACTCACCAAAGGAGGCCATGGATAATGTCAGTGGAAATCTGTGGGGAAGCAAACAAATGGATGCGAAGTCCCCTGGCAGGCTGGTAATGCAGTGATAAACTAGGTTAGATGTGCAAGCAAGCAGGACAAGACTTATGAAAAGCCCTTTCAGAAAGGAAGAACCTTGAGCTAGTCAAGAGAGAACAGGTACCTAAAACACTCCAGGTGTGAGAGTCATGGGCAGAATAAAGGGCAGAAGTGATTGTGGGCTTCTCCTAAGAGAACCTTTCATTTCCCAAAAACTCAAGCTTTCCGTGAAAAGCTGCTTTCTTTGCTTTCTTTCTTATGTTTTTTTCCTAGCTTGGGGCTCCCAGAATATGGCATCCCCTCTTCCTGAACTTTCTTCTCTTCTAGTTTCCTGACACCTCACACACATCGAAAACCTGAGGAGGTAAGCAAGCAGAAACAATACCCCAAAATACATTTTAATTGTTTAAAGTTACTTTTTGCTGGAGGGGAAAGGAAAAAAAAAATTTTGTGGTTCTCCTCCAACTTTTCCTCCTTATTTGGGAAGGGAACTGTCTCAAGGTCAGAGCGTTTGGTACATCACTGAAGCCAAAAATAAAAGTAATTTTCTCCATCTCTCAACACATGTCCCATCCAAAAAAGATCTAAAAGGTAGGAAAGAAACAAGTAAAGAACTGTCAAAACAAAGGGAGGAGAAAGGTAAAAGACCAATGGGCAGGCTTTAAATAAGTTTGTTTTGCGTGTTTCCACATTTGAAAGACATTTTTGTTAAAAATGAACCATAGTGTAACATAAAAGAAAGTTTATAGCTGTAATAGTATACAGGAGTTTGAGCCAACCAGCTGTGTCTAAATGTGCCTGAAGGGTCACCCCAGCCTAGGCTATAGCTTCCAAAAGTACAATACAAAGATTACAACTTTAAAAAACGAGCAAGAAACTTTGTGTAAGAGTTCCGTATGAGGAACATGAAACAAAAGAAGTTCCTTAAAAGTCTCCTTTGAGCTAAACCACTGTGTTTAGTCCCAAATAATGTGCAACTTCTCTTCCAAGGACAGAAATACTAGAATTCTTCAGTCAAGTTGGTTAGGTAAGGCAGCTACTGAAACAAGGCACAGCCAACAGAAGCTAGTAGAGCAGAGGACTGCTGCAGAGCACAGCCATATGTGGCAAAGCCAGAAAAAGTAGCTTGTGGCATGGAGTAAGGTAGAGCTGCTAGAAGGAGGAAAATTGTTAGTGGAAATGATTAGCATAGAGAGTAGCAGCAAGCAGAAACAGGTCATGATGCCAGATGAGATCAACATAACCTGGGCCTTGCTACCCAGGAAGACACAATAATCTCAAATCATGAGTGCAATTCATTACCAGAGGGGGAAAGTAACCAGCTGTCTGAGCAGCTGCTCTGTGGAGGAAAACACAGTGAAATTCCTATGCTACAGGAACTGGCTATCATTATCCTCTTTGTTGTCTGCTTAGGTTTTTTCTCACTTCAACGAAAATACCTTTTGTTTGCCATCATTCAAAAGCAATACGGATTGAGCACTCTGAGTGACAGCCAGGATCATGAAAAAGCTGGGAGGCCATGTGAGAAGATAACTGGCAGGACAGATCAAGAGAAACAAACGCACTAGAAAAGAATGACTATTTTGGACTCCTAAACCAATGCCTAAAACAGCATATTTATTTTGCAGCAGAACAGACTTTTTTCATTTTCAGAGAGTGCCAATAAATCCTGTCAGACTTTTTCATAAGGGGTAAAACTGGAGTACCAATGACTTAGCAGGAGTTTGTGATTCAGACATCCTGACATGAAGAGTTCTAGTCAAGAAGTTTTCAGTGACCTTTTGCAATTCACTCAAAATCAACCTTTTAGAAAAACCCATAATCCTGACATGAAAGAAACCATAACAAGCAAGAGGTACTACTTATTATTGTTACTTCTTAAAGATACAGGGGAGAAAGTCTTCTGGCAGTCTAGTCTATGTTTATTGAAAGACCTTATTTTTCTCCATGTCCTTGGTGATGATTTCCCAATCAAGTAATTGCTTTCAAAAAGTATACGTATTTCTGGAGAAAACTCTACTTTAGTTCTCTTCCTACACCACTGCAGCACTACTATTTTTGTAGGGGTAATCAGTAACAGACAAGCCTGATTCTTTCTCCTCCTTTGCTATGACAATGAGAGCCAACGATGCCTTTTCAGAAACAATGAACTACACATCATATTTTCAGGGACGTTGACATGCAGACAATCCTGGGATTGAAATAGACAATGAGGATATGATATACAAGGAGGATGATTCCGCCTCAATGTAACAGCAAATTTTAGCAGTCCGCCTAGGACTGACTTGCACTTTGCTACAAAGCAAATCCTGGATCAGAAAGGTACTGAGTGGCCTTGCATGACAGCTAGAAGTGCTCTGCACAACACAGGATTGGATTCTTGCATCTTAATACATCTCACCCAAAATTAGGTAATAAAATGAACGTCTTGTTCAAAGAATTTACCTTTTTATTTCCCTGACAGTCAACAGTAAGAGTGGGAAGTATCCAGGGTACGATTGAGATCCTAGACAGACCCATTCCCTAAAGATGCCAGTATCTTTTCATTGACTATAAAAGGAATCTATGCATTAGGCTTCTGACTTGGATGATTCAGTTACACTCCTAAAGACAGGCAGGATAAACCCAGACCATGGACAGTTGCATCTACCTACAGAGAACTATCTCTACATCACTTTCTTCATACTATGAATTATGTCTTCTTCATGCACTATGAGGTAGATTCAAAACCTCGAAAAGTCAATGTCCAGCTGGAGACCAGTAACAAGTGGTGTCCCTCAGGGGTTGGTGTTGGGACAGGTCTTGCTCAACATCTTTGTTGGTGACATTAACAGTGGGATTGAGTGCGCCCTCAGCAAGTTTACTGATGACACCAAGCTGAGTAGTTTGGTTGATATGCTGGAGGGAAGGAATGCCATCCAGAGGGACCTTGACATGCTTGTGAGGTGGGCTGATGCCAAC
>JANRGW010003442.1:0-29747 GCA_024733675.1 Psilopsiagon aymara
CTCCATCCCTGGCGGTGTTCAAGGCCAGGTTGGACATAGCCTTGGGTGCCATGGTTTAGTGGGAGGTGTCCCTGCCCTTGGCAGGGGGTTGGAACTGGATGAGCTTAAGGTCCTTTACAGCCCTGACTATTCTATGATTCTATGATTGTGCTGCTGTGGAGGAAGCACTCCCTGCTCTGCACAGTCTTTCCTCACCTTTGAATGTTAATTTGGCACCTCTACAATCATTAAATGTGTTTGAAATCCTACTGGAACTGATTGTTCATCTCTTCTTTCCTATTTTCAGCCATCCCTTTCCTGTGAAGTTATTTACCCTTTGTAAAGAAGAGATCAAGAGATCCAAAGACATCCGGAAGCTTCGCTCCAGCATAGGAGTGTGAGTTGATGAACTAAAGTAATCTTTGCTCTGCTTGTAAGAAGTGAAGAGCATTTAAATTCCCAGATAGAAGAGCTGTGGCTATTTCATGTGAAATGTAAATGAAAAAAGCCCACAAATACACATAATAGAAGGCTGTGAAAGCTTCCTGTACTTGTGGGTGGTTGGGGTGAAAACACACAAAGGATCCGATAGAATTTAACTACTTTTAAAATGCTGCTGATATTCTTAATGCTGCAGTGAACCGCGTGCTTTTTGTTTGTTCAGAGCTCCGCTGGGTGCCAGTGCAGAACACACCAATTGACTCGATCATGTCTGTGCACCGCAGTCTGCAAAGTCCCTGCTGGGTTTGGCTGGGGTAGAGATCAGGGGGGTGTTAAGAACCCGGGGTTAAACACATCTTGGGCCGGGCAGCAGAGGCGGCAGCACCAGGGTTCGCTGGGAGACTTCTCCACTGCCAAACCTGCCCTGTGCTTCGGTGTGGATGTGATGCTGGTTCAGGTGCGGGTCCCAGCGCGCCCTCGGTGCTGCCCGTCAGGACTCAAACCGTGTTTGCTCTTGGCACAGTGAGTGGCACCTCAGGAGCCCTCCGGGAGCTCAGCACAGGCACCTCAGTGTTTGCTTTCCCACAGCACTTGGAACTGATTTCCTGGGCACTGCAGAGTGTCCCCACTCCCTTTTCTCAGATGCACCTCTTCATTCCCACCGCAAAATGTGCTTCTGCAGTTCCAACTCAATCTGTTTTCTTCCTGATGTTTTCCAGGTTTTGTGGCCTGATTCAGTTTCAAGGAGACATGAGAGAGAAAGTTTTCTTTCAGCTGTTCCTCCTCCTTTGCCATCCGTTTCCTGTAGTAAGTACTGAAGACATTGCATATCATCAACGGTATGGTTTAAAGTTCTTCACACATAAAAAATAACCTGCATGAAAGCAGCATTCTCTGTAACAGCTGTTAATGTATAGAATAGGTTTTATTTCTCAAGGGTCTGCTGTCTGCAGTGCTGCCACCTGAAACAGGCTGCTGGGTACTTGCAGCATACTTGGCTGCTGCACATGCATTCTGCTTTTCCACCTCTGTGGAAAGAAGCAGTTTATGTGCCTAAGTCATTTGTTTCTTCTGTGCAGCACCCAGCACAGTGAAGATGTGCTCTCCATTTAGAGCCTGAAGGTTCTGGTCGGTTACATCGCTGTTAGCTTTGTGGTATTTCTGATAGTTCTGGTTCAAGAACAATGTGCTTGTCAGGTGTGACGAAAGCGTGTGCAATGCAGGGGTTTACCTTTTCATGTAACTAACTGGAACAGGGCACAAAAATCAGTTCTTAGCTCCAAGTATGTACAAGAGAAGATCTTCTGGGGGACAATAATACTTTCGCTGATTAATACTTTTGTTGCTTCAGCAAAATCTGTGGGGTTTGTGGTGGGTTTCACCATACAAAACCCAGGAGCCTCAACTTGCAGCTGCTGTGATGCCAAACACATCCAACAGCTCTGTGTGTCCCTGGTGTCCTGTGCAAGGGATTCACCTGGGGCCGTCGATGGATGTTCCTGTGAGTAGGTAGGACTTGCACCTCTGGTGTTACCGGCAGCCATGGAGTTGCATCCACAGTCGAGTGCTGTGAGACAAACAAAGGCTGTTGGAGGTAATGGCAACCCATGAGGTCCTGAAGTGGTTGGAGAACAGCCTGAAGAGCCTGGTGCCCGGCCAATGCAAACCAACACTGTTCCTTCTAACACTGATTACTTTTGCCCAGTTACTTTTTACGGTTAAAATCAGGTGGTGCTCAGCAAAGGTTGGTACTGCAGATTTTTACTGCAGCTGTTCCCATGTTGTGTGTACTGACTACAGAAGAATCCTTTGCAGGAAGGGCACAGTGTAGGAACTGAACAGAGATCATTTCCGTTTCATGTTTTATTAGTAGTTTATATCATGAATATGTTTTGCTTTTACAGATGGGTCAATTTAATTGGACTCTGCTACTCCAGAAATAAGCCTGGAGTTACTAAACCTCATTTTTTTGCCTTCCTTTGCTCAGCATCAGGCTTTCTTGGAAAAAAACAACAGAATTAGGTTTTGCTGCACTTTTGCTGTCTTCCCTTTAGTATCCTGCCACACACTGTACTTCAGACACAGCCCAGCCACCGCTTCCAGAGCCCAGAGTGTAAAATGTTCAGGTCAACTCATCATCCATCTCCCAGCAGGTTTGTAAAGAGTTCTGCTGACTCTTACAGTCTCCAGGCTGGGAAGTCTGTTTTGTGAGCCTGCAGCAACCCCACTCAGAGCCAGACTTTGCCTCAAGCAAAGAAATGGTCCAGTTCATAGAATGCATTTAAATAACTCATCTAGTCCAGCCCCTCTGCAATGAGGGACCCCTTCAACAAGCTCAGGTTGCTGAGAGCCCCATCCAGTCTGACTTCCAGGGATGGGTCAGTCTCAGACATTTGGATTCATTCCCTGTGAGGGACAGAGCGGTAACTTTAATGTGAAACACTGGAAAAGGGGAGTGAAAATACACTATTTAGTAGCATGAATTTCCTGGAGGTGCAACAGCAAACTTCGTTCCTGCACCGGATCCATGGCAGAGGCAGGAATGGACAATTAGTTCTGAGTGCGACCAAGTGCTCACCGTAAACCACTGTCCCTGTGATGAGGAGCAAGTCCCAGCAGTGGCACTGGGCTCTGCCACATGTGGCTGTGCAGCCTTCAGTGACCTTCCTCTGCCTCTTCCCACAGATACGGAAAACAACAGCCAGCCAAGTGTACGAGATGCTGATAACCTACAGTGATGTGGTGGATCCTGCCATCGTGGATTCCGTTCTGACCATACTCAGCGATACCAACTGGTACGTGCATTTGTTGCCAGTGATAAGAACTGAGGTAATTTTTGTACGTAGAAGTTAAACAAAAGTTGAATACCTTTGAAACCTGAAAGAAATGATACCCGGTTTTAAGCTATTTATTGCTTTTAGCCCAAAAAAAGCATTCCTGGAAAGGTTTCTTCTGTGCTAAAGAACTATCTGGTATATCGTCCCACTGTACTATTGTGTGTGTGTATGCACATACATGTATGTGTGGTTTATATATATATGAATACACACACCACATACATACCATTGTGGTATTTGTAAATTCACTACTAGATAAAGTAAAATTCCCGTATTTTTTGACAACATAAAAAGGGAGGAAATCTTGGAAGTTCTCCACAAAGCAGAGACCGGGCTGTGCACGCAGTCAGACATCAAGGGCACAGACACTTTCTTGGCATGATGAGCACTGGCAGGATTTGGGGAAAGGAAGGATCTCTGCAAGCTGCAGAACAACAGAATTAGCAGAACAGCTCAAATCTCCCATGAAATGTCATTACTCAAAACACTACAAACCTTGTATTCAAGCAAATACTTTGAACTGGAACAGTTTAGTTGTTTCCCAAGCATAAGATGGCATGAATTATACAACCACTTCTGTAGAGCATAATTCACTCATTTACCTCCTTTTACCTTCCTCCAAGGGCAGGGGAGCAGGGCCCCATTCTTCCCCAGTAGGATTCACCAAAGCTTAAATCAGTTTATTGGTTTTGCTGCCATGTTAAATGTGTTTCCTTGTTCTAGACGTGGGTCATGGGTGCGGTGGCCCAACGCCCTGCCTCAGGCAGTAGTCAATACATGAGAATAGACAGATACTAAAAAAATATATTATTTATTTGGTTATTAAATGGGGTTTTGTCTTCATTGACATCTCATGGAACTAAAATAAACCAAGACATGTTCAGAGAACAAAGCTGCCTCAGCATTGTGGGTTACATTTTTCAGACTGATGCTTACATCATTTAAATTTCATTTACTGTCCCGTTTATTTCTGTGTTAGAGTCGAGTAACTCTGTATTTGGGAAAAGAAAACAAAGTTTGTCATTGTAAGGGATGGCTGCTGCTCTCTTTTCCTGAATTTTCCAGGACAAAACTCAGAGTAATGGTCTTAGATTTGAAGAAATGGTTATCAACAGTTCTGCCTCTTGTTAAAATCACTGGTGTGTAACTACATATCGGTGCTTAGTATCGTGTTTAGTGCGGGGCTCCCTCATGAAGTGTGAGTTAAGAACAGGCTTGCTCTGAAGGTACATAAAGAATTTGCTCACAGAAACAAGTGAGGAGGAGCAGATTCCTGCTGTCACACAGGGGTGCGCACAGTACCGCAGTTAGACATGGGACACTTACAACCAACCAGCTCCAGAAGCACCAGTGGTAGGACAGCTCTAATGGATTAGTACAGGAAAACAAAATACAAGCAAAACAATCAGTTTGGTTCACCCTTGTCATGTCCAGGGTGTGATGGGGCTGCCTGGTTTGGGCTTAGTTCAGGGCTGCTCTAAGCTCCCCAGTGCAGCACATCCACTGCACCAAGATTAATGATGATGAAGAGCTCGTTCACTTCAAACTTGTTTTATCTCATAGATATAACTGTTTACAAAGCAGACATGTCAAGCCTTTGCTGAGTGTCAGAGAGGGCTGTGTGTTACTCTCAAGTGCTTTCAGTGCTAAAACAATCAGGAACTCCTGAATTGCAATAAGCATTAACAGCAGGAAGCCAAATGAGAATTAATGTTTGGGGAAGACCGTAATTACTGGCTGTACAGATGTGTTTCTTATTGGAACAACAGAGTTTGTTGAACAGTTGTAGAATACAGAGCTTTCATAACTCTATAAATAAGAAGTCTGTTCAGCTACAGAAAGGTTTCCAGTATTAAATATGACAAATTGTCCAAAGATATTCCTAACTTGCCCTTTCAGCTTTTTCTCTGTAGTTTTGGACTCTGTTTATGTGCTAAGAGTTAAGTTTTTAGTTGTTCATCTACAGTTGTTACTTAAGAAAACCAAAACAAATCTACTGAAATGGTGAGGAATGGGAGCAGTCTCACAGCATTCCAGAGTGGTAGATTTTTACAGCATGGAAAAGAATGTTATCTGCATGGATTTTTGGCATTTGGGAGCTTTTTGTAACTGACAGTTCTTGAGGAAATGATCTCATGGTCAAGATGCTGTGGCAGAAACCTTTAGGAGACAAATTCGAGGTCTGGATTTTGCAGGAGAATGTCAAATGCTCTCCAGATCCAGTGACATTTAATTCTTGATGCAAAGTCTTCTTAAACAAAATGGAGCTGTGACTTCAGAGAAGAAATGACTGCACTTTTAGTCAAAAGGGTCATATGAATAAGTGTTAGATTTTGGACTACAGAAATCAAAAATAATAGTCTTGGATATTTTACCATTAACTGGTCACTTGTGCAACACATAACTGTGTACTGAGGGGGTATCTGCCCTAAGATGGTACTGTGACACAACAAAAACTGCTACAGCTGTACAGGAAGGAATGGCTGCTGACATAGTGTGGAGTGACTGTCTGGATGTGGCCAACCTCCAGGTTTTATTTATCAGTTAACTTCCTCACACAGGGAGGCTGAACTGCCCATCGTAAGAGAGAAGCGCAACTGCCTCTGTGATCTCATGAACGTGCCCAAACCGCAGCTGGTGTCCAAGGTAAGAAACAGCAACAGGCTCCAGAGGGGGTTTAGAGAAGCAGCGGTGATCAACTGCTCCCCCACATCTACTGAGTACTTGCGTGCACTAGCTGTGGTTCTTCACTGGTTCAGGAACACATCGATGTGCACACCAGGAGGAACTTCCTCACACCTAACTACACAATGCAGAGAATTGCTGGAGACTCTTTGGCTTGAGCCCTTCCAGTCTTGCTTCTTGAAAACATTCCAGGCCTGTAGCATGACATCTTACTCAGATAAAACCTGGACTTAAAATGCGGTACAGATGTTTCAAACACTGCATGACATTTCTGGGGAAAGAGAAGAAAGGATAAAACCCTCCCCATCAAGTTCAACAGCAAAATGATAATGTGAGATGAAAGCACAGAGTTCTAACATCGCCTAAGAGGCAGAACAGAATCTAACAATTAATACATTCACAGAAGGCAGACACGGTGTCCCCACGTAGGCCCCATTTCATGCAGATCTTTTGGAACTGCCCATCTGCTTCGTGTTTCAGAAGTGCAGGGTTTTCTGCTCAGTCAGGGGTTCCTCTCCTCCCTGGCCCAAGGTGAGGAGGCTGAATCATTACTGCTTTAGAGAACATGTGTTAACATGACAACTTACCAAGAAAAGTTATTTTTACTTTGAGCAAGACAAGGTGAAAATGCTCAATGACCTGGGGCCACTTCCCTGCTTATCACAGGCATTCACAGCATATAATGTAGTCTGTAAACAGATTAAGCTTAAAAATAGTGGTATATTGATTTATTCTTGGCCTTTGTAATACTCATTATGCTTTCACAGCTCTGGAATGCTTTGTCCTCTGTAATTATTTTAGAATTCAGAAACATCACCCAAGCCATCTTCTTTCCTAAGAGCATGCATCTTCATTTCCCTCTTTTTCTGAACTACCTGCACACCATTACGTTTATTTTCATTACTAGAATTGTGCAAACCACTGTTATTTTTGCCCTCCACAGAACTGCATTTTTAGCATTAGCCTTTTCCCAGCTGCACCATCTGTGGCTGAAAGCCACCAAGTCCTTTCTCCTGCATAGCATCTAAAGGAGAGCTTAGCTGGTGATGTTTTTTCATCATGTAACAATCACATAGAACCACTTCACCAAGCACTGTAAATTGTTCAGGTCAGCCAGTTCCTCCTGTGTAATATTCTGATAATCCTTTACACTGAAGATACTTCCTAATGTAAGTAGATCCTGTGGTTTGAGTTACTGATTGATACAGATACAGACAGATATATATATAATACACACTTAAAAAAGTCTATTTAATAAATTGGTCAGAGGACCATACTTAACTGGTTACTTACTGTGAGTAAACTTGAGACACCCTGCTGTGCCCACAGCAGTTTCTTTACTCATCTTTCAGCTTTTACCATCATGTCTACACCTTTGTGCTTTTAGTTCAGTTTTAAGAAATCTGCAGCTTCTTACTGTTGGTAAACAGGACCCGGACCCTCTCACCCATACAGGGAGCTGGGTTTAGAGCAAAAGTCACTCTGAGCATTGCTGAGTCAGGGTTTTCTCTCAGCCACCAGAAAATAAAGGTGTTCAAAATAAAGGTGATACAAGATGAACTCCCTGATCTCAAAATGCCCTTATTTCAATCCCTTAATTATTGGAGAAGAGTGACAAGTTGGGAGAAAACTGTCTCTAACGTGTACAAAACAGTAAGAAATACCCAGATACACATACAGGTGTTTCAGGTGGAACTGTTACAAACAGTATCACGTGTAATCTGGAAGTTAGGTGCTGAATTTGGAACTTTATCTTTTCCAAGAGAATCATATTAGTATAGCTTCCTGCAAAAAGAGTGAAGCCTGCACCTGCCCTCAGAACTGCTGGAGTTCAAGCGGAAAGCGACAGTGCACAACACATTGCTCTTCCAGAGCTCCTGTAAATAGAGGAAGCCAAGCATAACAGTATGAAAAGGTGGCCAAAGTTAAATTCAGCTGAAATCAGCATTTACAGTGCCTTTAAAACTTGTACAAATAATATCTGCTGGAGGATAGTTAAAGATCACAGTGTTAGAAAGGACTGCAGCTGTAACAGCTTTGTATGTCTACATTTTCTTCTCCAGTTTTAGTTGACTAAATTACATGACTGAGGTACTGTTAAAACACTGATACATGCCTACTCCGTGTGTTTCTTCTCTCTTTTAGAGCTCAGCATGATGAAGCTGCAGGCACTGGCTGCTGGTCTGTCAACTGAAGCTCTGGGTTCAGGTGCCATTAAGATGGATGAGTTCATGCTGCAGCATCCTGACAAAGGGGCTCTCAGCAGAAGCTGTGCAACAAGAGGCAGAGATAACATCTTAGAGCACTGTGCAGCTCTGCCATGGGCAGGCAACAAGGATTCAGTGTTTTCTGTTTTTAAAGCCATTACCTGTAGCCACAAGATGGCAGTTTCTCTTCATACTTCTGTCACGACTGACCTAGGTTATTTCTTTTGATGTCAATGATTTATACTTCTGCAACTCTGAATGGAGCTATTCAGGCCATGCTTGCTGTACACACATTTAGTATTAAACCTGCCTTGCTGCATTAGTCTCTGAAAAGAACTGTTTTTCTGAGGTAAGTATGGCAGTGCTTAGTGATAACCATTCCTGAACGTCCACTATCGCTGTGGATAAATCTGTCACTCTTGTGTCATTGTAAAACAAAAAAATCCAAGTTTCATTTCAGCTCAAGTCAAAACCTCTCAGTGGCTCTTTATAGAAGTAATTCAAAGTCAATGATTTTTGAGGTAAACTAGCTTTAGGGCCTGAAGCTTTATCCTGCTGAAGAACAGAGTACTTCAAGCAACCACTAGGAATTTAGACCATTTCTTATCGACTATAAAATGAAATCGCTGGTAACGTTTATGCTCTTTAGTTAGATTACTGTGCTGGGGAGGACAAATGCACAGGCAACATGATACTCTTAATTACACCATGTTATTTGATGGTTTGAATTAGATCTCACTATCCCAATGCTTCAGGTAGAACAGTGGTTCTGTATGTGTGTATGTGTATATATACACATATCCACGAAAACTTAAAAGGAAGGAAAAATTCAGGAAGAGGAGCTAAACCCAAGACAGTTTGTGAAATACCTGCTACAGACTGCAGCAGTCTTCTCCTGCAGGTGTTCACTTCCAAAACTACACCCTGGGTGTCTCCAAGAGCCTTTTTAAGAAGGTAGCTATAAATCATTCTGTACTTCCTAAGTGTACTTGCAACCTGTCTGGGAGATTAAATTCAGTGTAAATCAGAGTCATTTGCTGCATGTTACACAATCAGTACTAATTCATGTGGCTGTGTGTGATGCAGGGCTGCCTATAGGTATCACTGCAGGAAGAATGCTCCTGAACCCGCAGCCCCAGTGTTGTTGCACTGTCATTAAAATGGAAAATTCTAGAACATTCTTAAAAGACCTCAGATTTGTGAAGTTATTTCTATAGGTCCCTGCTGCAAGGAAACCCATGAGTTGTGTTGGCAATACCTGCCTATTCAGGAAAACCTGAGAGGGTCCGGTGAAAATGGTGAGCATCTGTCCATGCCAACGCACATCTGGCTGCCAGATGACAGTACAGACACAGCTACTTTCACACAGCCCCGGCTGGAGGATGCCACACTCCAGTCACAGCCTGGCCCTGTGCAGAGCTTCACCTCGGCCAGCACCGGCTGCAAGGAATGGCTGAGTGATGTTTGACAGAACCCTCTCTTTACGCTTCCAGTGGTTACAGGCTTTGCTTAGTGCATTTCTAAGGGTTCCCTATGGTAACAGTCCCCTTGTAATCTTATGGCCTGTATTTGACGGTTCTTTAAATTAGAAATACAATTTAATGATCAAACCCAACTTGGTAAACAGGGGATGTGCAATAGTAAAATGAGCAAATAGCATTATCCATGGTGTAACCAGGACCTCCCTTAGAAAGGGGTTGCTCAGCACAAAGATTAACTTAATAAAGCACAAATTGCTAAAAAATTCTACACCTCTGAACACTTGGGTCTTCGTGCTCACCACAGAGGATAACACAGCTCCAGTATCACTGCCTTACCTTGGGTTTTAGTTAAAGTGATAATAATCCACCCCTTCCTTCAAGTTCAGCATGTTCAGGTTTGTTTCAAATGCTCCACCTGTCAAATCCTGGCAGGGAAGAAAAACAGAGGGAGCTCAACCAGACAAACACGTTTCAGGTTGGAACAGGTTTGGGTAATTCTGGTCTTTAGGCCACAGAAGTCCTATTTGCAGAACTAACCATAAACAAAAAGCCAGGCTCAGAAATGTTTCCATTCAAAAACAAAGTGTATGTTGAAAACCTGAAGGTTCAAATTAGTGTTTTGGGGGGGTGTCAGACAACTTGTTCTCATGCTGCAGCGTGGAACAGGAGGGCGATACCAGCACAGCTCTGCAGTGTTTTTGCACATTTTGGTTCCAGTGCATCTTCAGAGAATGGACCAAGGGAGTGAGTTTGACAATACAGTGGTTTTGTAGATTCTGAACAAGGGTTAGCTTGTCTGACGAAAGAAACCTTTCATCAGGCGGCTGAAATACTTTGCATAGTGAAAGGTGTTTTGCTCTGAGCCCTAGTTACGTTACCTGACCAGGAACTGGGTGGGTTTGCTCCATGAACAGTCGTGCAAGGCATAGAGAAAGCACAGCAACTGCAGTGTTCCTGAGCATTTCTGCTGAAGTTGTGGACCAGAGTTTTCAGACATGATGTTGTATTATAGTCTCATTGTGAGGGCTTCAGAATTAAATGTGCTTTGTAACAGGTTGCACAGATGTTTTGTCTAGGGACTTCCACCCACCATTATACATAGTATGAAGAGTTAAATTAGTTGTAATATTACTAGCTTATCTAATGATTTATCAACCAACAGTACATGATGATGCCCTAAGGTACTTTCAGTCAGGCTTTACAACTCACAGTTATGATCTCAGAGGCGATCATAAAGTTGGGAGTGCTCAGTTAAAAGGAGACTATATCAGATGAGATGAGATTCAGCTAATCAGTCTTTGCACAGATCCAGCACAGTGCTGGGATGTCAGTGTTCATATCTAGATACAGGTATAGTTCCTGTCAGACTTTACTAATGTTTGGAGCTAAAACGTATTTGCTGTTTTGCTTTGAAATTTCAGTGTTACCCCATACACTGTGCTTTGCTATTTTAAATGTAACAGCAAAATAATTGCTGGTTATCATCTTCTAGTTATGTTACTCAGTCAATTAAAGCAGCTGAAAGAAGAAAGTTACCACAGTTGGGCACAGAAAAGGCTTTGGAATTGACAAGGCAAAACCAAACAGTTTTTCAGGTCTCATTTAGAAACCAAAGCCTTTGTCATACATAGGGCTGCAAAATATGAGAAATACATGAGGCCAGGTGATAACTGTATCTGCCCATTTGTGTAGATAATGTTGGGCAAGAAAGTAAACCAGATGCACGTTCCTGTACTTTTCATGATTAATACATCTGTACTTAATACTGCTGTTCTAAATCCCTGAAATACTCTGCACATTCAATTTGGTTAAAAAGCCATTCAGTTTCCTAGTAAAAGGTTCTGGGAAAAGCTACTTGCAGTAAATAGAACTTAATATTTGTAGGGAGCAAATGTCAGTTTCAAATGTAAAGCAGAGGCTGAAGGTGGCACTCACCAGCTTCACGCAGATAATGAAAGGAGGAGCTGCGTCTCTGAAGTGACAGACTGGCACTCTTGGTTTTGGTCTCTCCTGCAGGAAGCAGCAGTTGGGTTCAGCAGAGGCACACAGGGCTGCTTGGGCTTACTTTTAGAAGCTACTGAATGCTAACGGGGAAACATTCTTTTGAGACTGTACACTAAGTAGCTGCTCACACACTCATTTGTTTCCCAGTTGGCTCCAGCACCCCCCTGTTCTTACCACAGTCTGTTCAGTACAATTGAGTTTCTTTGCCCAGCGTTGCAAATGACACCAGATCTGAATTTAAGAGCCTTCTGCTATTGGAAGGAGAAGGTCTCGCTCCCTCACTATATTTTCCTTATCTCCAAGCTGTACTTTTAGCCCTTTCTCAAACAGTTCCCTCTTGGATCTGATGGCCAGGTATGCTGCTCGAATAGCCTACCCCATAAAATAATACGGGTTGTTTTGGTAGCTCAATTTTCTGCCACTTGAGTGAGCTGCATCACTTACTGTGCCATCAGACACATCAAAGCAGGCACAGCAGTGGGAACAAAGGAGATCCTTCCCTCTCAGTGGGAGCTGTTAAATGGCTTGTGCCCAGCTGGGACTTCACCATGGAGCCAAGCTGCAGAATCTTCTGAGGAATCACAACAGTTTGCAGTACAATCTTCTCCTTCATGACTGCTCTGAGAGCATGGCTGTGTCTTAGGAAGACAAATGCACAGAAGCTGTAACAATTAATGCTGACAGTATCACTACACTGCTAGGTGGTGAGTCCTCAGGATTCCAGGTCAAAATCCCAAACTCCAATTTCTTTCATGAAGAGCACTCATCAGCTTCCCAGAAGAGTCCTTGATTTGACAGTTACTGTGGTATAAGCACAAGCTGTATATCTGAGGAAGTGCCCCTCCTGGCCGTCTATCCCTCAGTCCTACTCCCATCAGATACAAGGATCACACAACCTCAGGGTAATTGATTCAGAAGATAACTCACTGGAGAACCTTTTATTTGGAAGGTTCCTTTTCTGCCAGATCAGCTCATTGAATCCAATCACCCCTGAGCCACAAGCCTGCATGGCCCATGGTAACACCACAGCAGGAGTGTGTGGCTGAGGGCAGTGCAGGGTCAGGCCACCCCAGGCTGCAACAAGGCATTTTTTCCCCATTTGGCCTGTTTTTTGCCATCTAAATACTACACTTCTTGTCCAGGGAATAAAGTGCTGCTGCTTACAATTCTAAGCTGCTGAGGAGCCTGCCAAAGTTCTGTTCAGATCCAGTATAATTACAGTACACAGATAGGTTACAGCTAATCACAGAAGCTTGCTTTTATCCATCATGAGCCAAATACTACTCCCACTTAAAAATACCTGTCAGTGAGGACTGTGTGTTACCCTGTACATCAGAATCCCTCCAAAGCACACGTTTTTCTGAACTGACTGCAGTGAGGTCCATAGCTCTGGCTCCACAGTTTGCGCTCCAGTATCAATCCCCAACAATCCAGTTTTTCTCTCACAACTTCCTTATCAGAATGAGTAGCCATACGAGATTTAAAATCAGTTTGCGCAGACCCCTTTCAGATCACAGTAAGGAAAGAACAAACCTCAGATTCCTCGTAAGTGTAGAATCCTTTTGTTATTTTCTTTTCATCCACATCACAAAATGCAGTTACCTGCAAAACAGAATTGGAGCATTTCAGTACCATCCCTTGCTACCACAGGTATTTCACCTGCAGTGTATCTGTGTCACTAAGGCTACAGGCATGCGAATGAATGCAGAAATAGGGCAATGTGCCTCAGTCCTATGGAGCTTAAACATTTACTAAATCTTTTCCAGGCGTATCTTAAGGGGATGGATGCATTTTGCAGTTGCCCATGAGCACATGATGGTTTTACAAACACGAGAACACAGGATCTAAGCTACTTACTGCATAAGACAAAACATCTATGAGCTCTTCAGCTTCATCCTCAGGAATATGCCAAGAAAAGCAATATGCCAAGTACAACCAGAAAGCAGCCTTCTCATTTTGGTACTTGATTCCACTAACCCCTAAGATAAGATAATACAAACCCTCCTCCTCTTCTACCACCAGATAGCTCAGTACTGCAGTGCTACACTACTGCTTTCAATGGTCTGGTAATGTCAGACCTAATTCTAGGTCATAACACACCATGTTTGGGAATTCCTGTGGATTTGGACTGAAAAGTTCAGCAGATTTGGTATTTAAACACATATCATTACTGCTTCATTTTGGTTCTTCTTACTGTAGTTATGGAAGCATTATCTGCAACCCTAACTGCCAAATATTTTAGATGGTTTTCTATTTGCATTCCTCATAAATATACCAGCAGGATAAATGCAATCCAGACTACACAGAGACCTCATTTTTGAACCAATAGGTTGTCAGTAACATAGCTCTTTCCCTCTGCCTTCCATTTGATCTACGTGGATTATCTTCACCAAACTCTTACACTGAAGCAGAACAGTTAACACAGTTAAGAACTTGCAGCAATCAATTATTCTGGTGAAAGCTGGATAGCAGTTTTCCTGTCTTTTTAATTGCTGCATTAAAAATTGATTAACAACACTTACTGCTGAGAGAATGTGAAAAGCCCAACAGCTGTTTTACTAAGTTAGGGAAGGCTGCAAAAGGCTGACTCTCCTCCTGTGCCTGCAGACCTCTCTCACACTTTCTGCCTGTGATTAGGATAGTTTTCTTTTACCTAAAGTGACCTCATTGGCTTTGTGCAGAGGAAAACTGACAGAGTCATCACGCGGCACTTGTGCAGCATGCCACCTTGACAGCCCCAGAGCAAGACTACAGAGGACCAGAGCTGTGTTATAGGTGTTTCCAGGCAATGGCCAGACTGAGCTGTGTGCTCCTGCGACAAAAGGTGTTTCTACATCAAAAGTACTTTGGAGATTGTTCCCTGTCCAAGGGAACAGTTTGCTATCCAGATCCTTAAAGCAGCAACCATTAGCTCCCTCAAAGATCTTTAAGCTTTCATTTTCTCTTGAACACAAGTTAATACACTTTACATCTCTGACCCTATTTCAATGACCACTGAAATGCATTACTTTAGCTAAAAAAGTCAGATGGTGTGGCCTGAGCACAATAAACTACATCACAAGATTTCCTGTACCCATCTTACTTATATACATGTGTGTATATAGACATGTATGTGTGTGTGTGTATATTCTCTTCATATATATATATATATATATATATATATGAAGAGAAGCAAGTGGAAGCTACTGGGGAAGGAGAGGTTACTTTGCTGTTTACTTTTCATTGTGTGTTAACCACCTTTAAATTCTCCAGTATCCTGCAAATCTGGCAGCGTTCAAGGCCAGGTTGGACACAGGGGATTGGAGCAACCTGCTCTAGTGGAAGGTGCCCCTGCCCATGGCACGGGGTTGGAACTGGATGAGCTTTAAGGTCCCTTCAACCCAAACCAGTCTGGGATTCTAAGATCCGATGAAATCTCAGTTCCACTATTAATGTTTTACTGTCCTAGAAGCTGTGCTCACTACAAGCAAAATCCAGCAGGATAGGTCTTCACTGCCCACCCAACAGAGTTCTGGGAGTAAACACAGTCCAATACATTGACTTACCTTCCAGTAATTGAAGCTGGTTTTTCAACTACTTATACTCCTGTACATTGTAAAAACAAAACCAAAATGCCAAAACTTTTGTCATACGGCCAAGTGAAATTCTGTCTACACATTAATGTCAGTAACCGAGAATCCAGCTGCGAGATCTGTGCTGGAAAGGATCGCACCTTTCACCTTCAGCACATTGCAATACAGTCAACAGAAACCTCTTGACTGGTGCATGGATTTCTTCTTAACATGAATGAGGTCAGAGAAGCAAAGACAGTTCTTGTATCACTAGATCATTAATAGTCACAATACTTCCTCTCATCCTGTGCCGTAACTCATACTACAATGAGTAGAAAATGCCACAGCCAACTGCCCAGCCCCAGAGGATGCAGCACATGGAACCCTTGCTAACTCCATAGGTCAGAGCTGTGACAGATTCCCTTTGGAACATGGAAATGACTCAAACCTTTGAGTTACCAATAGGGCATCTCCATGTATAATTTTCAAGGGATTCAGCCAGCTTAAATCTGATATTTACAGTATTCTAGAACCGGTCAGACATGAATGGGCAATTTTTCTGCCAGACTGTGCACCATGTGGGTGGCCAAAATGTGTCAACTGTTTTTCTGACACACACTATTTATTTTCCAATTAAAGAAAGCCTGTCTGGAGCCTAAATACAGGACTTGTGCACAGTTGTTTATCTGGACAATGAACTTAAGTCATGAGGTTTATATGAGCTATTTACTTCATAGGATAAACCCAGAGGTACCTATTTATTTTCCTGCATTAATGAGCTTCTTTCTTGTATCTTTTATGAAGACCATCTATCCATACATGAACTGCTGTCTCGCAGAGAGGAAGCTATGAATTATAAAGCTATAAAGCAGTCTCAAGTTGATGGGTTTTTTCCTCTCCTTCTAGCTCTTTGGCAATGCCTCTGATAACACGACTCCACTGAAGCTTAGAGAGTCCTCAGATTGCACTTCAGTTTTAATACATAAGTGATTACATATTTTGTTTCTGAACATTACTTGTGTATTTCCAAAATAAAGAGACTGCTATTGCTCTCAGCTACAAATATCTGTTATATACAAGCTCTACAATTACTAAAAGTAATTTTTACAACTATGGATTGCAACATAGAGCAACACTGTAAGGGGAAAAAGGAGAATGAGTTTTCTCTCTCGTAAAGCAAAGTTTACACAGCTCAAAAGATAAGATATTTACTCAACAAAAAATCTCTGCTAGGGGAAGACATGTTTGAGGAAGATAAAGGCGCTTCTCTGGCTGGTTTCTTTTAATAAACACAGCCCTGAATGAAGGGACATACAGGCTGGGACGATCAGACCTCCTGTGGTAAAAGGATATTAATGGGGCAGCAGATTAATCCTACCCTAAACGTAGGACCCAAGAAGTCAGAGAAAGTGGGCCTGGGCTGGAGCTGTAATTACCTACACGTGTGAGCTGTGCGACCGTTACATCTGAACGCAGTTTGTTTCCTACTTATCTTGTTTACTGCCTTGTTGGCTACTGCAGAGGATGCTTCCCTGCACTTCCCATTCCACTCACATTCCCTAATGGAAAACTGGCAGATTTTATCAGCCCAGTAATGTCCATTTATGGTAAATGATCTTCACTGGATTTTATTCCCTCATTTTCACCTGGGGGCTGCCTTAGGTCTGTAGTGATCATTTACTGCAAGCATCAAGATGTACTCACAGCAAATTCTCAATACCTGCTCTAGCTGGAAGGAAAGAAGAGGCAAGTTTTACATGGGACAGTGAATGACTTAGTAGAGCATGACAGGAAAAATGGACAAGCTTCTTGATAAGTGGTCATTTGCACTGTCCCCTCTCCCTCCTCATTGCATCAGCTGGTCTCAAAATTACCTTTAAAGACAACAACCTGCAAACTCTACAAAATCCTGTAGGAGCAGATCTTCCCTGTTGCAATCCCTCCACATCTGATGCAGTCCCTCATCCATTTTCAACTTCTGGTGACCCTGATGATTCTTCTATTTATAATTCTTTCATTCAAACCCACATAAAGCCTCGGGAGCATGTTAATATACATCTCTGCAAAGTTACATCAATTTTGGTCATTCATGTCAAAACAACGTAACTGAAAGCATTATGTTGCAAATTTAAATAGACACAGTTAATGACAAACAGAACAAGAGACAGGCAGAGGCATAAACATCTTCCAGTACGCCACAACTGAAACCATGATACAAGGAAGCAACCCTCCATCACAGTCAGAGGGATTTTCAGTATCAGGGTGTTGCTTTTATCTCCCCACTGTAGCATTAAAGCCACAACAGAAGCTGTGGTTATCTAAACTCCAAGCACACACTCTCCCTGACTGTTTAAAGACACTATTCCATGACAGATAGCAGCATCGTCCCTCTTTGCACATACACGTGCAAAGTTGCTCAAGAGAATTTTAATACCAGACTCCAACATGCAAAATAAAGCTGCTAAATATTGTAGGTACAAACTACCCCCTTATTACATAGAACAAACAAGTACCCATGTTCCCATTCCACTAGAACAGGTAACTGCATTGGTTATTCCAACAGCATAACCAATAACCATAGCAGCAGCAACAAAACACACAGTGCAAAAGTACATCTTCCTGAATGGAAGCATTCACTACAAAACAAAGCCTCTATTTTACCCCATGTTGGTTTAGGATGCTTTACACCTGGATTTAACTGGAGCTTTCAAATTTCTCTTACTTCTCTTTTAACTCGCCTTCCTGTTGTCATTCCTTCATCCACAGTTAAGGTGACCATAGTAATTTTCCCTTTATTTATGTTTCATTGCTTTGACATGTCCCACTTCACTCCCTCATACTGCCTTTCATATACTTTAGAGCAGTTAAAACGCTACAAAACTTCAACAATTCTTGCTTTCATGAGTGAGCTGAAGGATCCTGGTTGAACTACAAGGTTCAGAGATGTTGCTCTTTGAGAAAGGTGAAGAGAAACTAGAAGATGATTTTAAATGGTTCATGAGCTAGGAAAAAGGGTGCACAAAACACTGCCTCAAAGCTTTCACGTTGCCACTGGTGGGTAGGGTTGTCATAGAGAAACTGCACGGGCTGGCTCTGCACTAGGACTGTTTCCATGCCACTAATTAGCCGATGCTTATTTCATCCCTTCCCCT
The DNA here is from genome assembly GCA_024733675.1 of Psilopsiagon aymara. NCBI lineage: Eukaryota > Metazoa > Chordata > Aves > Psittaciformes > Psittacidae > Psilopsiagon > Psilopsiagon aymara. The sequence continues at coordinate 18,338 of JANRGW010003442.1, forward strand.
CCTTTTCAATACTTAAACGCTATTTTTAGCTATCGGAAATGACACAAAATGTTAATGCTGAAGTTCTCCTTTTAGCTGAAGCTCGGTGGAGAATAAAAGAGCAGACAAGACAGCTCAGAAACCCTCCAGGCATATGCAGCATCCCAAAAACATTTGGTTTCCATCTTCAGCTGCAAATTATAGACAAGACGGATGTGTTTTAAACAAAACAAGGTCTGTTCAACTTCAGTCTTGCAGAAATGCTCATACTGAACCACTGTCAACTGCGTGAATCAAGAAGGGGACAGCCAGGAAACAGAATTTCCCTAAGAATACTGAGATCCTGGTAATGAATTCATAAAAAACCCTATTAGTTGAGTAACTTTTTTCTTGTGTTGCTCTTTAGCAAAAACACTGAGCCTTGGACTTTTGCCTGAAGTCTTTGGAGACAAAGAATTAATATTCACTATACAGATGTCTGCAGGAAAGGAGAGGATATTGCTTAGGTGTCCCTTTTCTCTTTTAACAGGGCCATAATTCAGATTCAGACTGTTTTCCAAACAAACTAAAGTAGTAATTTGTTAGTAAGTATGAACATCCACAGACTGCTGCTTCCTGGAATGGCCAAAACTGGTTTTTTTTTCTAAGAAACAATGCTGTTCTGCATGCAATATATTTATACTTTCCAAACGTCCCACAAAACCCTCGTCAGTGTAAGAAACACAACTGCCTTGTTTAGCGGGTTCTAAAAATACCAGGAACATCCTTTTTGGAAAAGATGTCTTCTTACATTCCCTAAGCCTGACAGTTCAAACAAATGAATTCCCTTCCTGAAGATTCAGTAGTTTCAGGCGTTTTAGCTGTGTTTCTTTTCACAATTACAAATACAAGCTGTATATAGTAGTGTATATAATAATATAATGTGGGTAGGTTATTGCTTATTCTAGGAGTATGTGTCCCAGATTTTCTACTGTGCTGTGCCTCCACATTCCAACTGAAATCAGTCTCATGACATCTAATGAAATTCCCAGCCTCAATGCAGGAACAGTGAAACAGAGCACAGGTGAAATTCTCAAGAGTCAAATCTGACAAAAGGATAAATCCAACTGAAATTAAATTTAGACAGTTAAATTATACAGCTCAGTTAAGTTACGCAGCTTATTCTGGCAATTTTACCTGCATTTCAAAGAGCTTTAGACCTTTTAAGATCACACTGGTTTACACAACTGGACCTTCAGAGGAGAAAATGGTAATTGTATTGATGTAATACATCATATTTTGTCTTAAGGGCTTTTGGAACTGTAATTTAAAGGTGTCTAATTGATGAATTCACATCCCAGGGCCTCCATTTACAAGACAACACTAGATTCTACTTGTAGATTCAAAACGATACTGAATCTCCAGCATTCTCATAATTAACAGAATATATGAAAGCTTACATCTTGTTAAGGTAGCCTAAAAGGGTGAGACAGGAAATGTGTTTTATTGGTTTTTGGGCTGGAAAGGACAAAGCAACAACTACTTACAACCTTTGTTCATGTGGGATTTTAGTGTCTTTGGCAAGAGCTGAAGATTAGTTACAAAACACCTGAAGGATTTTTGAGAAGTAACATGGAGTTTAACTACCTGCCTCTTACTGTTACGTATTTAGAAGAAAATGAGAACTCCCATGAATTACCTATGTTATGAATTTATTTCCTGAAACTCCAGCAGAGTAATCCCTTGATTAGCACATGGAGAAGTGACATGTTTTAACTACTTCTACAGCCTTTTGCCTATGACTTACTATGAAACACTAGAATATCTTTTAAGTGTCAGTTTTGACTGAGATGGATAGACTAAGGGTCACTTTTGGAAAAGCTGGGAAGCTCCGATGGCAATCATAAAGAACCTGAACAACCACTTAAAGCTAGTGCTTTAATCAGTACAGATAGCACCAATTTCATCACAAGTTAGCTATCTAAAAGTTGGGCCTCTATCCCACTCAGAATGATCCAAGTAAAGTTCTGAAGCTATTTATCTTCATTACTTACTGAGAAAACCTCTGAATACTTCAGATAACATGTCAGACAGTGGATAAACTTCAATCACTATGTGTAAGGTATTGAGGATCAGGCTGTGACTGCATTTCAGCAGCGGTTTTCTGCAGTACATTTGCAAAATGAGTCATACTTGGCATGTGCAGTCGTGTCTGGTGTGTAAGCTTGCTCAATGCGTCTGCTGTAGTATCCAGTAATGAATGGGTTAGTGCTCAACGCAGTATTTCAATATCAAACTAAAGCATACTGGAATATGTGCAGTTGTAACCCTGACAGAAGCAAAACACTATCATGGCCTGCAACACTGCCAAAGCAAACGTTATGTAAAGGTCAGCTGGAAAGCACGTCAAGATCCAGTTAATTAGAACCACACTGTCAGTGCAAGCACACTGGGAATGATGGCTGTTGCTTGCTGAAGGAGAGGTAAGATACAGTTCTTTGGCAGCAAAATGGCAAAACCACATCACTATTATTTTTCTCTTGCCCTTTTTATCATCTCTGCAGTGACATCTTCAAATTATCATCGTGTTTGCTGAACACGATGTAAAGTCCTGAATGAGTCACCTAGAAAAGTAGGTGGCAAATGTTACCCAAAGCTAGAGAGGTGCTGTATCTTAATATCAATCTCCATTTTGGCTTGGCACAAAAAAAGGGCTACAAATCAAACCAACCAAAAAACCCAACACCTCAGACACTGCTACAAAAACAATACAATCAATTTTTTCAAGTTGTCATCTTTTCCCCTGGAACTGAATTTTCCAAACCTCGTCATTTTGTACAGAATAAAATGCAATGGTTGGTAGTAAATTCGTGGAATTCCCAAAGTGCTCTGCAACTCCTCCCCAAAATCCGGGCACACTGCACTGCATGACCAAGGTAACTCACTACATTTAATGGACTGTTCAGTCCTCTTTGAATGACGTAACTGATGGGAGACACCCACCACTGAACCTTCTTTCTTCATGCCACATGATGGCAATGAAAGAGGGGTGGCACTGGAGTATCAAGCAGGAAATTCAGGTGCAATTCTGGTGAATTGTCTATTTACTGTTTGAGTGTCCCGAAGTCCATTCATTTCAACTATGGGTTTACAAAACTACTTTATTCTGTTTCATATGTGTGTGGTCTGAGGACCACAATATTAATCAGGTTTATATATATATATATATTTGTCATTTTGTCTTCCCATCCATATTTTTGAGAAAAGAAAACACATTCAGCAATAAAATGAATGTTATGGGCTCTTTATAAGAAACAGCCATTTGACTCTAGCCCTAAAGCATTTATCTAACAAAAACTTATTACAGAAAAAAAAGTGCCATAAAAGGCATTTAAACTCTCAGACAAATATCTCCCGAGAAATATCTGCTATTGCCAAATACAAGTAACCTCCACATTTTCAACTGATTGTAAACAGAGTTAGACAGTCACCTACAAGAGTTTCTACTTGCCCATTCGCCCCACCCCTATTTTTAAACAATCAAGCTCTTCAAAAGGGAGTTACAGTAGAACTACTCCTCATAATCCAAACCAGGATGATGAGCATCCAATAGGGATCTGTCCAGTATCCACTTCAGGAGCTAGGCAACTATTATACATGTATGAATAACCCTGGATAAGGTAGTCTGGTATTTTACCATCCAAATAAAGAGTTATTCTATTCACCTTGGGAACCTGACTACTATATGGGTAGTTACACAGCAGCAGGCCATAAACAGTTTGACAGTGTGTCTAATCTATTATTGTGCTCAGTCACCAGCAAGCAGGAACATGGGCACATGTGTAGTCCTACATACACACCATACTCTCTAAATAAAGCAATACAGCATTTTTAAAGCACATTCTGCAGAATAATAAGAATTATGTTAATCCTCAACTAGCAGTCTGGGGACAAAATATCTTATGAGAATTTCCCTACACTATGTTATCAGCAAGGAGGCATATGAAAGAGGGGGAAGTGAGTTGTACAGATTTACCCACTCTTCCTAGCTCACCTTTTTCTGATTAGCTGCTGTCAAGCTTCGGTAGAGCTTCTTGCCTTGCTTGCCAGCATTCCAAATGGTGAACGATGTCCAGGAGCTGAGGACTCTGTCTTCAAGAAACCTGACTCGGTGATTCCAGATGGTTCCCCTGGAGGGTTAGAAAAGGAGTAGATTTTGATCCCCAAACTCTTAGAATTATTGTATATCTATAGGGATATGGACACATACACAATAAAAGAATTATTTTATACCTATATGGATGTGGACACATACACAATAAACACATTTAAGATTCATTCATTAGGAACTTCTCATCCTTGACCAGTTTTCTAGATACAATGAATTGATTTCCTCAATTTATGGCTTGATTGTGTGAATAGTCCTAATCTACATCTCTTGAACAAGGCACCTTGACTTGAAAATGTCTCTCATAGGTATTTCTGATAAACACTTAATTGCCTTTCCTTTCCAAAAGCATTTCTTCAAATGGTTTTTCCCATTTGCTTTATCATGGCAGAACACAACACATTTCATCAGAATCGTTACTACTTGTTCTACAATTCGTAATACATCCCCTGATCCAAGAAATGAGATGTTGGAATTAGTTAAAGCAGCAACAGAAAAGAAAATCCCTAGTAATTTTCTGTGAGATCCTAAAGCTGCCAATGGTTTTCTTTGTCCCAGGAAGTATGTGGTTTTCCTACTTCACAGTTCAACTTTGAGCCGCAGAGTCTTCTGACTGTATCAAGTTAGTATGGAATTTAAACACCAAATTACTCAAATACGTTGTTTTTTCCTGTTTCAAGTAAGACCTCTGATTCATGAGTCAGCACAGGTTATCACACGGCAGCTACTGCAAACTACTTCAGGTCTTTAAGTGCAGCAGATTTTATAGGAAAATCAAAATCTATTCAACTTTTCTTGATACTGAGGATCTAAACTGTCCAGGCGGGTAGACAGACAGGAACAGGAGCTGCTACAGGGATGCTGCTGTCAGTCACCCTCATCCATGGATCAGTCTGCTCCTCCTCGTTGCAGTTCAGATCATCCACAATCCTGTGTTACACCAAGTTTGGCTCTATTTCAAAAGTAAAATGCAAGAGCACAACGGTTAGAGATGTCTGATGGCCCAGCACTGCAGTAACATCTGACTTCTATGAAACAGATTATTGTATTTCACAAAGTCCTGTAACAAATTTAGTATTCCAAATTCTTCCTTTGAAATATACCTCTGAGGTACAAATATAACATTTGAGGTTACTGAGATTGATAGGTAACTTAATTTGTTCCCAAAAGTTTGTTACAAACCTCTCTAATATTTCAGTAATAAGAATTCTGTGGGTTTATTTGCATCATTCCTTCACAGCCCTGAGCTCTGGTTTGGGAAACATGCACCCACCATCATACTACGCATACGGATTTGTGCTGGGATTACTGAGCTCCAGAGAGCTCACTTTGGCGTGCGAGTTCTGAGCACAGCCAAATCCTCCTTAGCACTTCATCACTGATCATGGTGTGATGACTTGGAAAGAACTTCACAGGCAAATGGATGTACCCAGGAAGAGCAGCTACTCCACATAAAATTTCCACACCGTTCTGAGGACTACGGCTATGCACCAGCACTTTGCCTAGTGGAGGAAAAAAGATCTTGGATGGGATTGCAAATCCCTCCTAATGCAACCACAAGCTACATTCCTGCTGCAAAGCTTTAGCTGCTGCTGGCATCCTTTGACACTTGCCTTTTTCCATATACATTAGAGCATAGTAAATTGCCAGAAGGAAAGTTAAAGGAAAGAAATATAAAGGACAAGTATTTCTGCAGGATCACTTTACTGGAAATTTTAGAGCTTCTGCCCAATTCTAAAACGGAATATTACTGCTTTACAAGTAAATGGAAAGGTTTTAAAACTGATTCTACTTTGAAATGTAACATCAGAAGGATAGCAGTCCAGAGGTACTTCAGAATCTGCTCTGTTGAGTGACACCAGCAAGTTTCTTTTTCACTTTAGTTTGCAAAGTGAAGAAAGCTGAAGAAAAAATACACAACTTTGCAAGGCATATAAAGAATTATCAACTAACTACTAGTGATAGGGTACACACTGGAATCTCTACATCCAGGCACACACAGAATGTTTCTAATTGTCATGGAGATGTCCCAGTACACGCAGTATTGACGGCTTCCAGACAATATGCATTTGCTGCCTAGGCGATGGGTGACTATATTCCACACAACCCCCGGAGGTGAAATTCAAGCAGACCAATTCTCGTTGTTGGAAATCACCCACAAAGATTTCAGACTGAAGCAGATTTACTGACCCAATCTTATCAATAAATATTAGATTGAGAAATGCGAGGGGGGAAAGTACCTAAGGGAATTTCACTCCAAAATAAAAGGATATGAAAGTTACTACAATCCAAATTAACTGGATCACTGTTCAAATACAAATACAGACAGCTTTATCTAAGCACCAATAATTGCTTTCTATTACTATTCTGGGTTGTGAAAATGAAGCCAATATATACCCAGCACTTGCGATTTTCTGCTTGCATCACTCTTTGTAGTCTTGAGTTAACCTTGAAATACTTTCAACAGTACAAGCCAAGATCATCAGTTCATCAGAGAACTTAGGGGATAATTTGTGACTGAGCTTCAGGGTGACAATCAGACAATCTTTGTGAAAACTTGCTCTGCACTAACAATATATCTCACGTGTTGAAACAAAAGGCGTCAGAAGAGGAAGTTTCTGTTACCCCCTTCAGGTTTCCAGTTCATCTAATTTGCCATATTTTTGATGTTTCCAGAATAGATAACTGGGATTCCTGCCTTGAGGGATAAGGGAATGCCATTTTCCCATCCTTTCAGAGCCAGTGCAGGTGCAACAGGCAGGAACTGTAGCAACGTGCAAAGGACGATTAAAGAAAATGCCTGAAACTATCTCGAAGTTGTACAAACCACTGCTCAGAGATGATTCTCACAGCTATTTTCAGATTTTGCATTATTGCATATTCACAGCCACCAGCAAAAACCAGGAGGTGTTATTGCTCCACATCATCCCAATCAAAGCTGCTCTTCCTACCCATGTTAGGAAGGATTAAAGTAAGCAGCTTCCCCATAGCCTTTAATTTCATTGCCTATTTTCAGTTAAGATTTTCCTCAGCCTCAAGGTGGGATACAAATTCTCCTGACTGTAGAGTTCGCTCTCATATCCTAATACTCCTCCTGAACCCAAATTCTTAAAGTACATTATTTTTCCCATTTCTTTCATTTCCTTATCACCTTTTTACTTTACTCAGAAGTATCAATTTTTCTACTTGGAAAACCATTCTTATGGCTTACAGAATTTTCCTAAGATCTCACTTGCTATGGCCCCACAATACTCATCGGTTAGGTAGTCTGGAAGGAAGAAGAGGAGCCAGAATTCTGCAGGAGTGAAATGAGGGTTTTCATGCAGTGGGTGAGAATGATTATGAAGTGTGTTGTTCCTCAGTCCCAAGTAGTTATTACCATACCATCCACCCAAGTAACAATGGAGCTCTGTTAAAATGTGTGGTGACCTACTGACTGAATACAGGAGTCTAGAAACATCTGCTCCACTTCTATTTTGAAATGAAAGATAATGTGACAATAAAAGCTATATGATTTAATGTCTGAGCTCAGTGAAACCTCACCATATTGCTTGACTGCCTTTCCCCTCCTTCCCCCAGTGAGGCTACATTAAGTGAATCAACAGAGCAAAGACAGATGTACAAGTACTTGAGAAATGCACAAATACAAGCCAAATATCCTAAACTGTGCTGGAATTTTAGGCATTGATTACCATCCACAGTAATACTATAAATCTGTAAATCTGACCTTTTCTATATGCGTTGGTCCCACATGCCACTCAGGTAACACCGGACGGGAAGAGGAGCTATTCAAATGAATGGCCTCTTCCACTAGCTTTTTATTCACAGCAGGGTAACAGAGTTCTCTATTTTTGGTGAATCTCACCTGATAGATAAACCAGAGGTGGAAGAACAGAGAACTTCTTAATCACAGTGAGCTGAAAGAACAGACAATAGCCAGCTTTGCACACAGAACTCAAGGTTCTTGCAATCCACAGGAAATTCAGAAATGAATCCCATTTGAACCTTGTCCATACTGGTAAATAAACTGGATTTTTTTGGTCGCTGTTGTTCTGTTGAACTTCATGTGAACTTATTAATTGCTGGACTATATCATCCCACTGAGTTATTACATTTACACTGTGTTAATAGGTTCTATTAATGTCTGAGTTCATCTTCAGGTCATGGGTCATTAACTGAGGCATGGTTTGCATTGTGGCCTATTTTTCATGAAAGGCTTATTAAGAAAGACAGAGACTATCAATGTTAATACCATTTACTTTTCAAGAATCTAATGAGGTCATTAGTTTCCATGTTTAATTGAAGTGCCAAACACAAGCACAGATGATAAAAATGCAGTTGACCTCATCTTCATTTCAGTTGGGCAAGAATATGTTACACTATTCCTCTCTCTTGCCTGTTTTGGGATGTTTTTGCAGGAAATGAAGCAGGCATTCCTGTGCTCAGCGATGACACGAGACCCATGCCTCAGAGTACCTCTGAAACAACCAAACACATGCTTCAGACCAAGGGCCTGCTCTCCTTCGCTTAGATGACACTGGAAGCTTCTAGTGCCTGAAACCAGATGGTTTCAATAGATGATGTAATTTTGGTTATTTCTGCAGAACAAGCCCTTACAATATGACACTTGCTCTGAATACACAGCACATTATTGTGAGTCTTGTAAGTACACTTCACATTTTCTGCATAAAAGGGAATTGCCTGACTCTCAGACTGAAGGTACAAACCTTATTTTCGGCATGTATTAAATATCTCTTGACCAAAAGCTTGTAAATTGTGGCAAAGATCAGCTATCTGCCCCAACTGCCTGTCTTCACGAGCAAGACAAGCACAGTGTTTTATTGCTCATGCTGTTCCAAGCTCACTTTCATCTTGCAATGAGGCACATTATTTTATATATAGTTCCTTTTTCTCCCCTTGATAAGATAAAAATTTATGAATTTTACAATGTTCCTATTACACACCAAACTTTCTTTCTATAGTACTTCACACTATAAAGACAGCTCTGATATTGTATCAAATCAGTGTAACGTAGCTGTGTAGCACAAAGTACACACAGCCCTAGGATACAAGCTGTAAAGTCAGATAAAATGGTTTAGATCTGAGAGATACAATATGTGAGGACTGTGTGTTGTAAATTCCTGGCTGAAGAGAAGTTCCTCAAAACTTACATTGTTCGTTCCCACTGAGCAGGTATCCATGAGAGAGTTTAGATGAAATTACAGTGAGAGCAGTTATATTTCTGTATGCACCTAATGAAATCTATATATAGACACTGCACTTCATCCAGATTCTGTCACACACCCAAAACATTTAATAACGTGGTCTGATGCCTCCAGGGTAAGGGAGAATGCAAATAAGATCTCGTTTCCTGCTTCACAGATACTTTCACCTCTAGGTATTTGTTCCAGAAGGATACTAATCATAGGAAATGACCTAAAAATCATTAGCGTTGACAATTATACAGACTAAAGAACTAAACGTTGCTTGCCAAGCAGTTTCGTACATATTTTAGGAAGTCTGAAAATGCAAAAATCAGGCATTTTTCCCCTTGAACAGTAACAAAAGACATTCAAAATCAGTCTGCAACAGGCTACAAAGTGACTGCTGTCTTTGCTGAAAGGATTGAATCCCATACATTTTCTATAAATAAGTCTTATTGACAACTCTATTTTTCTAAGATTGAAACTAAGCATAAACTGATACTAAAAATAAATAATTAAGTTTCCTATAAGCATCACTTTGATTTCAGACAAGATATCAATCTAATTGGTGAGTACTTCCAAATCCAGGTCTCCACCAACTCTGAAAACTCAGACACAACATAGGCCAATGGCAAAAGGAAAAACGCTACAGAAAACTGCTCAAAACACATCATAAGAGCAAAAGACTTTTGGAAAAGGCAGAAGGTGCATTAAACAAGGTGGTGCCATGGGTTCAGCAGTAGCAGTCATTTTTCTCCTTCAGGGTAGCTGGTGCAGTGTTGCGTTTTTGACTTTTGGCGTGGGAACTGTGCTGGTAACACCAATGTTTCGGTTACTGCTTAGAACGTTTTGGTCTGACCAAAGACTTTTGGAGCCTCATGCTCTGCCAGGGAGGAGGGGAAGCCGAGAGGAAGCAGAGCCAGGACACCTGACCCAAACTGACCAAAGAGGTATTCCATACCACAGCACGTCATACCCAGGATGTAAGATGGAGGGCAGAGACCCGAAGGGTGTGGGGGCTCATTGCGGGGTCGGGCTGGGTATCGGGTGGTGAGCAGTTGTATTCTCTTTCCCTGTATTTCCCTTGCCATTATTATTGGTGGTAGCAGTAGTGGTTTGTGTTACACCTGAGTTACTGAACTGTTCTTATCTCAACCTGAGGGAGTTGCATTCTTTCTATTCTCCTTCCCATCCCTCCGGGAGCTGGGGGGGAAGAAAGAGGGGGGAGTAAGTGAGCAAACTGCGTGGCTGAGAGGCTTAAACCACAACAGGTGGGGTGATCAAAAGGCAAATTAGGAAAGACCAGATACAAATGATAAACTTAAACCTTCATGATGAGCCTATTAATTTCTTTTTGCTCAACGCTCACCTCAGTCTTCAGAAACAAACGCTGGCCAAACCTGCTCGACTTAGGCAACAAACAGGGGAACAAGCCAGCAAGGAGAGATGTTACACAACCTTGTATTGAAAGTGTGCACAAAATGTTATTAGCAGTAGTACCAGCACGAAGCCAAGAGGAAGAATGGCTATCCTGACTTCTTAGAATGAAACAAAGAAAGGCGCCAATTTGGACATACAAGCTGCACATCTGAAACAGCTTACAGTATTTCCACATTCTCGCAGTATGTTGTAATTCAGGGTGCTTGTGCCACACAACCTTGTAGATCTGAATAAGCAACAGCTTGCAGTAAATTCAAAACAAACTCATTTCCAAGAATAAGATGTTTTCCCACAGATACATGCAATAGGCTTCCAAGAGTTCCAGCATCCCATGATGCGTTGCTGAAAAGTTTGGAACTAACTGCCAAAATGATCACACAATAAAAGGGGGGAAAAAAAGCCCCTTACATTTAAACACCAATAAAAAGTAAAATAATTCACCTCATATTTGTCTGCAAAATCCAAATAGTATCTTCCATTTGTTTGGAAAGACTGTTTCAGACTTAAATTATAGGGGGCCTATAGGGATGCCGGGGAGGGACTCTTCATTAGGGACTGTGGCAATAGGACAAGGGATAAGGGGTTCAAACTTAAACAGGGGAAGTTTAGATTGGATATGAGGAAGAAATTCTTTACTGTA
>JANRGW010003442.1:29847-49474 GCA_024733675.1 Psilopsiagon aymara
CCCATCCCTGCAGTGCTCAAGGCCAGGTTGGACACAGGGGCTTGGAGCAACTGCTCCAGTGGAAGGTGTCCCTGCCAGTTAATATGCTTAATTATAGTCATCTACAATGCAACCTATGGACTTCAGGGCAGCATCAAAACTCAGTCTCTACCACAAGCCCCTGCAATGCTGGATGAGTTGAATTCTACTTTCCTCAGTGGCAGATACCCTCATATGTGTAATTTCTAGTAACAAAGTATAGTCAAGCAGAGCCGTGTTTTGAAGCCCACTACAAAAATACTCGGCGCTGAAACTCAACTGAGTGCTCACTTGAGCTGGCCAGCTCCCAGCAACCTTCACCTACCACTTCTCACCTGTGGAAGAGCAGCAGCAAAAGAAGTTTCTTAGCTCATGGATTACAGGAAGAAGAAACAAAATAGGAAACGAAAATGAGCAAAACAAAAAAGAAAAAGAAACCCCAGAGCCATGTTGCCAGCAAGGGAGGTATCTGCCATTGTAGACTTGGTTACTATCCTCCTTTTCAACACTGATAAGGAACAGGCAGACTAACAGAGCATTTAGCCTGGCTGGGCAGCCACCAGTCCTTCAGGACAGCCACCAGGCACACAAAAAGCCAATTGCAGGGAAGGACCCCTCACTGCCCTCTCTGTGGCCCAGGTCCCCATCATTGAAGCTATTAGCTCTATGGGAACAAACCAGATCCCTCCCTAGCTCTACGCCAGCTTCTAATTGAATGCCTGGAGGACTCAGCAATTATTCCACCATTTCTTTGCTAGCAAAGTCTGAAATGGTACATGATTCGCTTTGTTGAGGTTTCAGAAACTGTCTCTTCAGAAAAAGTTCAGGTTTGTTCATAATCTTGCTGCACAGACGGTTAAACACCCCATGAACCCACTGTGCTGTGTGTTGCAGCTGCCACCAGCTTCTAAAGAGCAGCACTTTCAGAAGTGAAGCAAAGTCAAGTGCTCTTCAGAAGCTGCCCCTTCCCTTGAAGGGATCTCATTAGAGATGGCAATTGCAGAAGTTTTGCACTCACTCTGAAATTTGGGCTACACATCCAAACAAGTCTTCATTTCCTATTTCCCTGCTGGTTTAATTAAATGTAATGAGAGCAGTGCTGGCATGTTGGTGCCCCTGAGAAACAGCGTTCTCAGACGTTTAAAGATTTAAATTACTTCAAGTAGCTGCTGTCTTTTGCTGAACTGACTGGTCCATTGTGTCCTTCTAATCTAGGCCTAGAAGTGCAGGTCCCCATGGTGATACATGTGGAATTGCTCTCATATGTTGGTCACTTGTGGAGCTTCATTCTAGGAGGACAGTGACATTTATCAAGCCCCTGTTTAGAAGCATCAGTCTGCTGCAGGCATGGCATCTCCTCAGTGCAGTGGCTTTCAAGAGAACCCTCAACACCTACAAAGTGCTTTCTAGAAGTGTGACATGTTCCTACGGGATCAAATCCAGTCATCTTCCTAACCATTTCGATTTATGATCTGCTAGTTTAAGCAGACACCTGGGAGACATTTTGAGATGCAGTTTTCAATGGATTTGGTCCACTGATACAACCAGAAAAATAAACTTTGAGGCCTTCAAGTCTCTGAGGCCTGAAAAGCAGCAATTTCCAAGCAATATTTACAAGCAATGTTTAGTGGCACTTACCAATCAGATTGAGAGAGGAGTTCTCAGCTTTTTCAAAGGCAACTTGACTGTTCCCAAGGACCAAACCAACCTCAATCTGCAAAAGGGAGGGAAACAAACAATTACACTGGATTCTTAGCCTCAGTATCCAATTGCTCCTAAGATATCTCCAAGCACATCTCAGAAGGCAAGAAACAGCAGGAAAGGCTCCACTACAAAAATCACTGGGAAGAATGTGAAATACCAACACCACCTTCTCTAAAATAACATCACTGAGAGCAGAAGCTCCTTGTTCTCTCCGAGGCAAACAGCACAGTCAGATGAAACAGATGTGCAACTTCTCCAATGCAAGCAACCTAAATTCCTCCTGGTAGCATGATCTGATCAGTACTTGGATCTCTGCAGTGCCTAGGGAATAAACAGGAATTCCTGTAAGCCTACCTTTTGCTTTTTGCTTGCTCCGGACTCTCCTTTGAGAATGCTGGGGTCCATAGCTTCCATGTCCTTTACCACCATGCCAAACAATTTGTCGTTAAAGCTGAACACAAGCTGTGGGAAGAAAAAACAGAAGGGGACTTTCATTCACTTAAAAGCTAAAAAGGATTTTGACAAGAGAAAAAAAATAACTAAAGGATTTCTGAAGAGAAACGAGCCTCAAGACCAAGTGCACCACCCAACAAATGCCATGTAGATCTTACCCTGCAAAGCTCTGGTGTACTGAGCATGTGCTATTCATGTCCTGTACTTACGAGTAACAGACCAAAAGTAGCAGAAGACCAAGTCAATAGGAAAAACTCATACAAAAATTCTCTTTCCAAGAAAAGCTTCTCTTACCCTCCCTCTTCTCCCCAGCTAAATGCTCTCTATCATCTCTTGACATTTCCCTCTTTAGATATTGGGGCCAGGCAAGGAGAACAATGTAGCTCAAGCCTTTTGACCTTTCACATTTCAGTTTGACAGGGATCAAACTCAGAAGCAGTGCTAGAGTAATGAGACAGAAGGAATACTATGAGAAGCAGGGTCTGCACAATTCCTTCCTCCAAGATTACAGTTCCAACTGACTTAAGGCCCTGTGAGTTGTGAACTACTACGAGAAGCAGACCTCAACCCACCCTGAGAATATGGCAAACCAGAGACTATCGCAGATGCTTGCAGCAGCAGAAGCCATCTGCTGCAGAGCTGAAAAGGCTCAACTACAGGGACACCAGCATTCAGAAGTCCCCAGAAGCTGCATTTTACTAGTGGAGTCCTTAGAGTAGCAATGAATGTCATAATAAAAGACACTGCACTTGACAGGCACTACTGATACTTAAAACTGGTGTTCATTTTGCTCTTACACAGAAGAGGGGCAACAGTTACTTCTCGGAAGATTCCAGGAGCTATCAAGATTATATCCAATCAGGCCACACCAGAGAGAATCCAGCTGGCTCAGGCCTTGGGAATCTTCCTCACAAAGACAGATTTCTTTAGATGAGGAAAGGGCAGATTTTGAACTACTCTGCTCTCTCAGTGAAAGCCATGCTAGTTCAACTCCCCACAAAGAAACCATTCCCGCAACAAACCATCTCTGCCTATGAGCTGTCCTCTGCAGCACAGAGATGGTACCCAGGCACTCTTCAGTATCTTCCATCGCTGCAGTACAAAAGCATGCACATGCTACTGAAGACCATGTCAGACTTCAAAAGCAAAGGCAATCCCCTACCTGCTGGCCTACAGAGAAGGCTTGGCTGTTGAACTGCTGGATGAACTCAGCAGCCATCTTGTCTGTGTCATAGGGGTTGGAGTCAACATTCTTCTTCTGCAGGAAATCGATCTCAATGGTCATTGTGCCAATACACTGCTTAGTCTTGTCAAAAGTGTATAAGGAAACTGTTAAAGAAAGAAGAAACAGCTCATTTCAGAACAGGACAGTCCTCCCACAATATATCAAATATACTCAAAGTTGGGCAGTACACATTCTTCCACTCAGAATGAGCGCTTAATAAAACTGAATATATTATTTCTGACCCTTATTCCTCTTATATTCATGTTCTATTATTTGATCAAAACCACAGCAACATATCTCCATTGAAAATCCCTGCATTGCCTTATAAACTCTAACAGTCTCCTTTAAAACAGCTCAAACTCCAAACAAGCTTTGAGGGATGAGGACAACGAAAGCCAATTCGCACATGCTGGAGTACCACAGTATCTACTGCATCCACATCTAAGCTGCATGTACATGTCTTCAGAAAGCTTAAAAGCAAGTGTTATGAGTAGTCTTGTCAAAAAATCAATGACAAGAGGTCATAACTGGCTGCCTGCCGCAATACACTGACCAGTTCTTTTCCAGATGAGTCCAGTAATATAATCTATCAGGCTTCTACAGCCCAGAACAAAGCATCAGTTACCCCTCATCTCTGACACAGAGGAAACAGCCCCTAGCCCGGAGGTGCACTTGGGCCTATAGTAAGGTGCCCCAGGTTTCCTTCAGTAATGTAGAATCAGCTGAACAGTCCTTGAAAGGGGGCAGAAAGCAAAGCGGCCTGGAAGACATTGCCAACCGCACCTAATCCACATAGGTGACCAGTTACATCAGTCAAAACCAAGAGACCACTTAGGGCTGTTGCTGCAGCAAAGGACAGACAGGGATGCTTCTCCAGAAGGAGAAGGCACATTATAGGAGATTTGCTTTGAATCTGAAGTCTCATCTGATGTAGAAGTCACATCTAAGTGTAAGCAATATGAGGTGAATAAGGGAAATTAGTATTCCTTATCAAGCCTCTTGGCAGTAAAATGGTTCCAGAATAAACCTGCAGATGCCTGGGAAGATGTGATGTCAAAACAAGCACCCAGCATGCTATGATACATGGTTCATTCCAAGAAAGAGAACAGGGAGAGCCTGTCTCTTGCTTAAATCTGGTCACATCACAGAAGTGAGGCGTCAACTGAATACTAGTAGTCCTGATATCAAGGACTGAATGCTGGGGGTGTCTGGTACAGAGGAGAGCAGTGATGCACCACTGGGGATGCAGAACAGAAATCAACAGACAGCATTAGCCCCAAAAACCTGTAAAATCCTAGAAACAGAAGGGCATGCTGAGGAGGTACCAGTGACCTCCCAGTGTGGAGAATGCAGCTGAAGCAGCCAGCACCCTGCTCCAGATGTGCATTTCTAACTGCAACATGGGAGCTGATGAAGCTGAACCAGGGCAAGACAACAACATCCACCCCAGGCACTCAACCTTTCCACAAAGGCAAACTAACAATATCCACTCACCTGGGAAACCTTTACCATATTATAGAAGCTCAAGGGGACTCAGCTTCACTGTGCCACTAAGCACTGGACTCCATTTAAAACTGACATTTAAAACACAGTTTTCACATTATTAAGGGAACGAGACAAAATAGAGAGCCCTGCTCAATCACTGCTTTTATGAATACTTCTCCCTACCTGTAGAATAGCTTTACAAATCCTTTACACTCAGCAGGGAGTCATATGACATTTAGTCACTGCATAAATTACTGCATTATTTTTCTGAATGCGTGCTCCCACATAGTTGGTAAGTTTATAGCAAGGTCTGGTACGAGTACAAGCACTAAAATGCTCTTAGTATTCAACTAATGGTGCTGAATACTAGCGTTTCCTTCCCCAAATAACTTCAGTACTAGACAACACTTATCCGTAAGGCAGCTGGCACATTACTGACCAGTAAACAAACAAGGGTGAGAAACAAATAAATGTATGGGTCTCCCCCCTTCATTGTAAGCTATTCCTCAGTATGAAAAGCAAAGGCAAACCAGCTAGCAAAAAGAACTGGCTTCCAAGCAAGACCTGTGAGGCATCTACTTGTGTAGAGGGGGAAACAGAGCCACTCTAGACAAAGACATCAGACTTAACATTCAAGATCCATGCCCATGGGCTTGCTGAACCCAAAGGAGCTGGAAAAACAGCCAAGGAGTGAGATTCCCCTGCTAGCAAATGTCTGACAAAAACATCAAAATAGCCCTCCAGGTCTGGAAAACATGGAGAGGCAGAAAGCCTGCAGACACAAGAGCAACTCCCTTTCACTAACAAAGCCTTTGTATTACCTGAAGAAAGGCTGAAGGTCTGAGATGTTTCCAACTCAATTTTGCTTCAGTATGGAAACAGAGAATTCAGCTTTTATAAAGGTAGGTCACCATCATGCTGCTGATTGACTTACCATCTATCTCTTGCCCGATGGCGAGTCCAGCCCATTTTCTCTGTCAAAACAAGACAACAACTTCACAAATCCTGACATTTGGTAGAACAAACACCCCCTCAGAGACAGCATCCTTACTCAGAAAGCAGCTCCTCCATGCAAACCTTAAGAAGCAGCAAAAAAGGGCAGAATGGGATCTTAAAAACAACCCCTAATTTAAGAGAAAAGTCAAAAACATGGAATCATTTCAATTAATAACTCTATTTTCTGACCTTAGGAATTTATCCAGTTCAACCTTCTTCATATTACTGGTCACCCCTTGTCTCAAAGGCAGAAGATAACACCCTGGATAGGGCTTTTGTCATTCTGCTCATTTCCTACCACAGCTCAGGTGCTGCTCACACAATAGGTAGTGGAAGAGGCGAGAAAGGCTGTTACGTGCTCCATGATCATTTTAAAAACTTACCTGTATACGTCAGATGCAGGAAATGGTTTTAATGTGCTTTAAGGAACAATATTACCTAAAACAACACTTGTTCAGAGAACTCGTAAGAACAAAACTGCTCAAATCCTTTAGGTCCCTTCAAATTCCTTGTAAAAGATTCGCGCAGCACAGAACTGCATGCCAAGGAGCAAATGGTTCAATAATTATGTGATACAACAACCTACAAGCTTTACTGTGCCAACAGTTCTGGCTTGCTAATTGCAAAATATGCAGCTCTTCATCTTTTGGGCTCTGCAGTACACAAACTTTTTCACAGCTTTTGGTCTTCAACCCTAGGAATTAACATTATTATAGAGTAGAGGCGGTCAAGAGCTTTACTGTGCATAATGAATGCACAACAAACAGACTTCTGGAGATCTCAGAGCCTGTGTATACCATATGACCATCCATGAATACATAAAGTAAGCACACATTTTGTGTAACACTGGTTCCAAAGCTTCAGGAAATACTGGAAATTAAAGCCCAGCATCAGGAATACTCAAATAAAACATTCATCTAGCAGTAGCTGTAACACAACTATAGTCACTTTTTAGAGGTAACCAACCTACCTCAGTTCCTTAGCAGAGGAACTCTCCTGGCTCTACAACACCTGGAATCTACAAAAAATCAACCCTAGACCATGAGTGCATCTACTTTAACCCTGTGATATAAATATCTTCTACTGATTTCTGCTTTTCAGTTTGGGCATCACAAATCATAGCTAGACATATGGTCAACACAACATCCTCTTCATCCACTCATCCGGACCAACCTGAGTTTGAACAAGTCAAAAACCAGAAAGTCCTTTGGGGCATACGCCAAGACATATGTTGAGGGAAAGAAGTCCTTTGTTTGCAGCATAGACTCAGCTTCTAGACCAGTTACTAGCGGTAACTGCTAAGAAGGCACTAAATCAGTGCCTATCATTGCACTTTTGTGTTATGTGACTCACTGTGTGAGCCAGTTACAAGCTACAAGACACATTTTTCCATTTAGAAGTGGATAGTATTGATTATTTACTCTAACCATCATTTAACATGTGATAACTTGACTTAATTAAGAAGGGAGACAAGTTAAATCTATTTTACGCACTTCATTGCACTTTTCATCTGAAAATACTAACAATGACTGAATATAGTCAAAAAACTTCCAGCAGACCTTTAAAAGAGCAACCCCACAAAAGAAATCCCTTAAAGTCAGCGGAAACCAGAACAAGAAAATTTCACCAGGAACAGCAGCTAGTGCTTAGGCTTTTCTTTTGGAAATAGTTTGTTTCTGGTGGGATTTTAAAAGGTTAAATTATACCTTCTGCAGTATCTTTAGCCCACCATGCGCTGAAAGTAGATCAATGTAACACAAGCAAGCTTTCTTCAGTTATAGTAAAGTCTTCTTGAACTTCTGCTGTCAGAAATCAAATCTGCAGCACACATTTAGGCAGACATCTCCCTCCAATTACAAGTTATCTTCAATCCTAACCTCAAAAGAGATCTATTCTACAGCAAAGTGGTAAGTCAAACTATACAGTACCTGGGGCAAGCTGAACGCGATGCTGCCAGGAACAACGGAGGGGTGGGTTCGCAGGGTGAAAATGTATTTGTGGTTGGGAGAAGTCTTCACAACAACATGTCTAGAAGAGAGAACAGTATTTTACTCCACTATATTGGAAGCATATTATATATATACCATACGGTCCCTTCCAACCCAAGCTATTCTATGCTCTATACAGCCAGGAAGACTTTGCATTCATTGAGTTCTTTTGAGAACTCAAAAGAAACCAGACAGCTTATTTCTGGTCCGATAAAGGAGAAAACAAAAGCTTTAGACCTATACTATGATGCAAGTCTACACAGCAGGCTTTCACAGGAGTCCATCATCTTCAGTGATACAACATGATCTCTAAGCCCAACTGCAACACATGGTACTAATAGCTACTATTTTTATCATCCCCCCCCAACAGCCCTTTACTTCAGGAACGGTCCCATACAAATGTGAAAGAATTAAGCTCTAACCACAAAAACTGCTGTATCTACAAATCAACATTGGTACCACATCTCAAGTATCTAACACCAAAGTATCACTATCAGATCACTCAGTAGTCCGGAATTAAACACCTATGTGTTAAATCGACAGATCTCCTCGCACAGGGGAAGGAGGCAGCCAGGGATTTCATGGTGCTTCGGCAGAGCAGTGATCTGGGGATAAACTACCTTGGAAAGGTGAGAAATACACTCTTGCAGGCCAAACTCTTCCAGAAATAACAGCAGCAAAACAGTATCACCAACACTTGTATTAATGTTGCTTTCTGGACTAATTACAAACAAAATAGCTTTGTGGCTGCCCCATCCCTGGCAGTGCTCAAGGCCAGGATGGATGGGGCTTGGAGCAAGCTGCTCTAGTGGAAGGTGTCCCTGCCCGTGGCAGGGGTTGGAGCTGGATGAGCTTTAAGGTCCCTTCCAATCCAAATCATTCTCGGATTCTACGAACATTTCACCCCAGTACAAGCAGTACCCCCCACCTGTGATTTCAACAATAAACAGATGCAAAGACTATTCAAGGACCTTCATGTACTGTTTAGAAGATTGACTGCAGAAGAAATGGAAGGAATTTCTGTACAAAAAGTAAGATCACATGGCTGCTGAGGCTGTTCCTCCCGTTTGATAGCAACCAACAGACCTCGAACTGAGACAGCTTTTGAAGACCAGGAATGCTGTTATAAAAACAGAACAATACAGTCAGCAGCAGACAGAGCAGCAGCCATTGCACGTGTCCGTCTCTCACCCTCAGAATCTAAGCTGTCAGGAAAAAAAGATACTCAAAAGCTGCTTATAGTTATCCTCAGACTATGCCTGATAGCTCTTATCTGATAGGCAGACTTCCTTTTGGCATAAGAAAGCTAACCAAAGGAAGATGGGATTTGTGTGCTCTGGTAGCAAGGTTGATGGTTGAATCAGGTTTCACCTCATCTTCACATCTGCCTGCACTTTGACTCCCCATAGGATATGTGAAGCCACCAACTCCTGTGGTGTTCCCCTCTTACCCATCGTCAAAAACTAAAGGCCAGATGAACTATGCCCACAGGCAAGGCCCACGCTCCTGGCCATCCCCCCTCATTGGCAGTGAATACATTGCATGCTGTCGTGGTTTAAGCACATATGCTCCATACATTCCCATTTGCATATGCACAGCAAACCCAGGGCCATCCAAAAGCAGATCACTGGCTACAGCGTGTGTGCATAACAGCTTCAGCCACATGGTGGGAAGGAACATACGGCTCTTTGAGACTAGAGGAAATGCGTGGCCTGGATAGCTAAAACCACTAGACAACACCAGCTTTAGCCAAAACAGGCAGAGAAGCTTGCAAACCCTGCCAGGAACTGCTACCTCTTAATGGCACAGCAGGATAAGAAAGAATTTTAAACACATCAGAGTGATATATACATCCTCTAGCAGGTGGACTGCTGATTCTTCACTGGTTATGGCCCTAAATCACCCATCAGATGCCTAAAACTCGAGCTGCAGGGATAGGCACCCTTCCTTCTCCATCTCCTCCTGCCCTAGGCATCAATCCAGAAACCTGTTATAAGTGGTATGGTTCCCTGTATATCTTACAGAGGCAGAACAAGGCCTTTACTGGTGCTTCGTGGTGATCAGGGAAGTACTGGGGACTGAGAGAAAGGAAGTATCGCTCCTATGTTCAAGGAGGATGCAAGCCTAGGAAAGTCGTGGAACTACTCCTGTAAGCCAAACATATTAAAGAACAAGAAAGTGACTGGGAGTAGCCAGCAAGGATTTATGAAGGAAAAAGAGGCCTGACCAGTGTGATAGCTTTCTAGGATGAAATGGTGAGCTTTAAGGATGAAGGGAGAGCCATGAATATTGTTTACCTCAATGTCTGCAATGCTTTTTACAATCCCTACAGACAAGCTGATGAAATACAACAGGGTAAGTGGGCAGCACGGTGGTTTCCAAACCACCTGAACCACTGCGCTCAGAGGGTTGTAACCAGCGGCACCAAGCTCAGCTACAGGCATCCATAGGAGCCACAACTACTTAAACTCCACATTAATGACCAGGATGGTGGGACAGAGTGCAGATGACAAACCTGCTGACTGTGCTTCCATGCAGAGGGACTCTGACTGGGTGTAGACATAGGCTGACCCAAACCCCATTCAAGTTCAACACTGGAAAATGCAAAGTCCTCCATCTGGGGAGCAGTAATCCTGTGCACCAGTACAGGCTGGGGGACACCTGGCTGGGAAGTGGCTTTGCAGACAAAGACCTCGGATCCTGGTGGACAAGTTGAACACGAGCCAGCAACACACCCTTGTAGCAAAGATGGCCAGCATCATCTCTGGCTGCACTAAGAAGAGTGCTGCCACCAGGGCAGGGAAGATGATCCTCTTCCAGCTGAATGTTGCTCCAAGGACTGTTTCATCTTCAACTGACTAGTATATAGAGAAACTGTCCAAGAAGCCAGGACTGGAATCAGCACAGAGTGTACAAGCCTGATCAACACATAGGCACCTGGAAAGCAATGTATTATGCTGCAGAGTATTGGTAAGCATGTCTGTAGGCAAAGTACAAGTTCCAGCTACGCTACTGGAACATCTCACCAAGAAATAACACCTGATGACAAATAACATCCTATTAGAAACAGCTCAGACAGTATAAATGACCTAGGATTAAAGCTTCTTACGACTGGGATGGATCCTGAGCAGTGCACCGAGTTTGGCTCAAAACACAACAGTGAGTTTAATGTGTACAGATTCAGCATCTCCACAGCAAGAAAAAAACTCCACCACTGTTGGGTTTCACTTCAAAAAGAAAAATGCAAGAAAATGAGGACACTCGGTAAAAAGACTGCTGGGTGGGGTAGCCACAAAGATTTGACATAAATTAATCTAACTATACTGGAGCATACTCTTCACTGAAACCATTTCCAGCGAGCCAGAAAGAGAGCAGAGCCTGACAGCAGGCAAAGAGATGCCAGGAAAGAAAAAAGGAAAAGAAATAAACCAAAAATAACTCAGCTTTCTGAGAAACCCCTCCAGCCAAGTGAGAAGCTCTGGGCAAACCCTCACCGGTCCTTCTGAGAAAACTCTGCAGAAGGCACAGCAACAACCGTGGTTCTTCCCAGAGCAGCAGGAGCATTTTCCAACAGGCTGTAAGCAACAGAACTATTAAGAATGTTCAAAATAAGGCAACAGCAGGAAGACGTGAATGCATTTTCCTACACTGATGTTCACCAGGAAGGAGCGTGGAGAGCTTGGGCAGCAGGGAAATTTCAACCTCAGGAACTGCCACTGCTTCAAAAGGAACAGTGAGTCAAGAGGGCCAGGTATCTCCCAATAGCTCGAAGAGATGAAACTGCTGCTCTAATTCATATGTAAAGCCTTGCCTGAAATTATTAGAACCAAACCCTGGCTGTGATGCCAGTTCTTAAGGAGCACTCCAGACCAGACCCAGGAAACTGCTGGTAAGTTTGCTGAGCAAAGCAACAGACACTGAAATAGATAAAATGACCCTGTGCATCCATTAGGTTTTGTATTAGTAAAGAAAGAGCATAGCTTCTGTACGGGAAAGGACAACTTACATATCTATGCAAAGATGCCAGGAAGCAGTTGAACAATACGGGTAGATATTTCTCTCGTACATGTTTGGAAACCCATGTCAATTATTCAGCAATGCTCTCAGGCTCTTCAGGTAACTAAACTGGCATGAAATAAAAGGGGTGGTCTTCCCATGTAAAAGGCAGGAATAACAGGTAAGAACAATTAGTCAGTTCTCAACATTACAAATACTGTCACTGAGATAACATGTCCTTGCGTTCCTTCACTGCCTGGGGGTTTTCAGCTTGCTTCTCTCTCCAAAATACACTGGGAGTCCTCAAGAAAGTATGTCACAGGAACTTCAGATGGTGCAACTTCTCAAACAGCACTACACTGATGCACTGCATCCCATGAACTCATGCGTCACAAAGCGGTGACTCACACTTGTCAAACTTTGAGGATAGAGAAAATGAAGCATGAAAAGATCTACAGTACCATCTTGGGGATAAAGGACCCCAATGATCCAAGGTCAAACTCCCAGGTCTACATGTAAGCCCCAAATGGGAGCGTTACCAAAATACATTCTGTGCAGCCAGCCATGGGTAGGATGCTACAAACCAAACCTGCTGACTGCGTGCACTTTACTGCAGCAGATCCTAGGGATGGTCCTGCTCAGTGTATCTGCAATGCAGCAGAATGACTACATCCCTCAGTAGTAGCTGAATATCGTGATGTTTCTCTGTACTCAAGGCTTATGCTTTACAAAGCAATTTATAGCATCTGCTCACAACCAAACATATGCTGCTTTCTTTATGAGCCCCAATTTCAGGAAACAAGCAGCTCTTTCAGGGAGAATGAGCACAGACAGAACCATGGCCAGCCCGCTCACCAGGCAAGCCTTGGGATGTTGCTTCCTGCTTGCTTCCATGAACGTGAACGAGGGTTCTCCGAGCAAAAGGAATGCAGGCAGGTGCTGCAGCTCTGGCAGCTCCAGGATGTTCAGTTGAGGAAATTAACATCTGCATAATGCATGAGGTACAATGTTCAGTGCAGGTATTCTTGTAAGCCAATTGCTTTGGAAAAAAAATCTACCTAGTGTCATCACTTAAAGAGACCAGGACATTACCAGCCCAAGCACATGCTTTTGCCTGCTACTGACTCTACAAGTTGTACTCATTTGGATCTTTTAGGGGAGGCAGATTTGTTTTCGTTTGGCATTTCATACTCAAGTTGGGCTTGTGAATCCACAGTTAATCACTAAAAGGCTGGGACAGCTCTCCAGGGTAGCAGCACAGCACACTGGTAGCACAAAAAGAGGCAGGCCTTCCTTCCCTCCATCCCCGCAGTTCAGAACCGCTACATTCTTTAGCCTTAGCAGAATTCACATGGGCCAGGTATTTTATGCTAAGCTCCTAAGGGTATCACTCAGTACCTTTTTGAACTTGTTTTCTGCATTTTGCAAACCCTCCTGCAATTAGTTCATTCTTTCTACAACCCGCATATTGAAACCTTTAAGAGAGCCACTGTGCAGCTGTAGAAAGCAAGGAAACTAATTCGAATTGGCTTCTTTTAATACAAAGAGCTTCTGTGTGGGCTGAGCTGAAAAAATGAGGTGTTTTCTACTCTTCTCACAGAAGTAAAACCCAGAGTCAGCGTCTATCAGTCACCCCAAAACTGTAATTAAAGAATCCAAACTGTTGTGCCCACACTCTGGCTGCCTTTCCCTTTTGTTCTTGCACATGAAAACTCTAAAACACAAGAGAGAGTTTCTACTAACTGTTCAGCACTCCAGCATGATGTGAAAGTGAGAAGATGCCCCCAGTAACACAATTAAATGATAAAAGTCTACTTGAAATGCTTCAAATATTCCAGCTGTGTAACAGGAACAGCAGCAAAACTAAGACCAAATCAAAAAAAAAAAAAAGATCAAGGCCTGAAGTCCTTCATTAAAATACTGATTATAATTAGTTGAGCAGATTCAGATCCAAGGAAGAAAAGCTTCAGAGGCAAATTTACCACTTCAGTATCTTCAGTTCGGAGAAAGAGGCACATTTAAAGCTCTGGTTTCTAAAGACACAGAGGTTTTGTTAATTAATCTCCTGTATTCACCTTCCCAAAGCTGACATTTCATTCCACCCCCACCCAAAGTCTGAAAACGATTCCCTTTTGGTTCAAAGCTGAAAGAGCAACAGTGCACACTTACTGCCCAGACTGGAAGTCCTTCTCATTCACCACCGCACAGTTGGTTAGTGACAGCTCATCGGTGGGACACCTCGCTGCTTGCATGGACTACAAGAAAGAAAGAGAGGAAAAAGCTGTCAAATACAATTCTGGTTTTCCTTTAATAAGCCAAGCCTCCGAACTTCTGTAAATCAACAAAACAGGTCTCATGAGTGCTGACATGCTCCTGAGAGCACAGCCCACTGGCACTGACAAGCCCCTCTTCAAGGTTTCTCCAAATGTTTCTATGTGTTATGGATATCTGTATCTAAAAGCTCTGCTTTTTGTGAGGATACTGTACCTTGTATTTCCTATCACACCTATGGAAAATACTTTCAAATTACCTAGGAGAAAGAGGGTGGAATAAAGATGATGCCTTTCTTCTTCCCTGACATTACTTAGAAAAGTGAAATTTGAGCACGTTCGTTCTGGATACTCATACTTCAAACCGCACAGTACAAGGGCAGCACCGAGAGTCCACAGGAAGGTTTAATTCTCCCCAAGCTGCTACCCAACCCCACAGAATCCCTAGAGACTTCCTCAAAAGAAGTATCATGATGAAAATAGTATTTCCTACTCTATAGGAAACACCACAGATCAGTAACAAACAGGAGAAAGCTCAGTTCAATAGTCAGTTCCAGCCTGTCACTATTCAAATAACTACTACAAACTTTATGGGATGTTGTCCCCCTGGAAGCCCAAAGAGCAATCCTGTTGCAAGAGTATCTGCCCATTTTTTTCCCCTTCACTAGCACTCGGGAATCAGCCGCTAAAATAATCCAACACTACTACTCTTAGGCCAAGCTACCGCATCCCCAAGCTGAGGTAGCACGTAGCATTACAGAGAGAGCATGGCAAAGGAACCTCAGCCCAATCCTATACCCCAAACCCCATTTGCTTCTACAGAAATACTCCACAAAACAAGAATTTGCGGCTCAGAATGCCTTCAGAAGTGGAGAAAGGGATGGAAAAGGAAAGATGCTTCCACTGTTATCTATAGACTGAAAGGTTGAATTTGGAGACAAGCTACACTCAAGCCACAGATGTTATTTTTAGAAGCAAAACACAACGACTTTCTTTCTCAGACACAAATCTGCAGACAGTGCAACAGAAACTATTTGTCAGTGTTAACCCGCTGCTAAAAGCAATTCAGAATGGACTTCCTCTTACGAGACCTTTAAATCCTAGCAACAAGAAAAAGAAACACACTGATCCCAACAGACACATCCAGATCATTTCCCAGGAGCTGACATCCTGCTCAACCTTCCTCTGGGCCAGGACAGCAAATTCATCCCCATGTGGCTCGAATCCAGCCTGCCCTCCAGCCCAAAATCAACATTTGACATGGGGATGGAATTCCTCTACAGTACTTGCTCTTTAGAAAAGGACTAATTCATTATTTTGACTGAATAATGCTCAATTGGCCTTGACATGTGTGACAACAGAAAAGGATTCCGTTTTCAACCTTGAACAGATTTATCTGCCTGAATCTGAAGTGTAATAAGAGACTCAAATATTCTTGTAACAAAAAAAATCCATGCCTGTCAGTGGGCTTCTGAAACCAACCTCTTCAGACTCACGATCTTTGGCCACTTCACACACAAAAATCCATTCACTATTTTATCATTTCCCCTTCCATTTGCAAGGGGATCATTTTGGGCAGGGCATGCCCTGATAAAGCGCATTAGGTACGATATTTCTGGAGAAAACTGAACACAGAGCTCCAGGATTAAATCTTTTTACAGCACCAGTCCTCAATTGCATTTTTAATCCTTCCAGACAAAGTGCTTCCTGCATGTAAACAGCAAGCGCCTGCTGGAACTGCCATTCTCTCTTGTTACTTCCGGCCCTATTTGGGAATGTGCAAGCTTTGCTTTATGGAAATGCATAAATATAAAAGAATGCATTTCAAATCCAGCACCTAGAGCTTCTTTTGCAAGCTCCACAAGATGACGGACGCGTAATAAAACAACCTTGGGCATCAGACAAGTGAAATAACTGTATCAGCACAGACTGCACTAACCATCCATGGCCTGGCTCATTCTCCTCCTGGGGGGGTTGGCAGAAGCCCATTTTCCCCTTGGCCATGAGCAACCATTTGGAGCGCATCTACAACCTGTGCTGTGCTCCCAGCTCCCCAGTACAGTACAGGCCCTCCTCAGGGGCCAACGTTTTGCAGAACTTTGATACATTATCAATATACAGAAGTGTGTTTAACAGCTCATGCAAGAAAAGGACTCAATGGACACAGGTTTTCATGAGCATCAGTTTGAGGAAAACTGGATGCAAGAGATGATCCGTAAACTAAAGCAGCAGACAGGAAGGTGGCACACACTGTTTTGGTGAATTGCAGGTGCTTCCTCTTACCTCTCCTCATCCCAACAGTCACATCGCCTGCTCACAGGGATTCTTGTCTGTGGAGCAACTGAGCTGTGGCAGAAGAGACACAGGCACTGCCTGCTCCAGAGTAAGGTTTTCTGTCATAAATGCAGCAGTCTAGAGCTGTAGCACGAGCCACCAGAGCCTAGAGGACTGCCGTGTGCCACCAGTAGTACTGTCAAGGAATATGTAAGCTCTCGCATTTTAGGTTTCAGCTTCCCTGCACGCTGTCCTCTCTCTGCCACCCAGCACTCTTCCTGCATGCAATTGCACACCACACCTCAGGAAATAGAGGAAGCAAATCCTTAAGAGTATTTCTAAAAAACCTCCAAGTATATTTACAGAAGCTAATTTTAAGCTAACTAGTAGGTTACTGCTAGCAACTAGGCAAGGAAACAAGAAGCTCTGCTGTAACAAAGCAGATCTTGCAGCTGAGAGAGAATGCCATCTGCTGCAGTTACACTGCTGTCAGTACTAGCTTGAAGGTGACCCACATACATCTTCACAGGTTGCAGTTATACCCAGGTCCATAACACTGGGCTTAAAGTAGCAAAAGAAGTCTTCCCTCCCTCCAGTTTTTGTCCTGGTTTATGCAAGGAGAAGACTCCAAGGACAGCACAGTGCCTGGGAGGTGACCTCACATCTGAGACAGTGCCTTTGTTCTAAAGCATCTTCAGCTAGAGGCATCCATCACTGGTCCTGTGGCATCCTCTATTAAATCCATGTCTAAGCAGAGCTCTTCTCCAATATTCCTGCTGTTTAATCAAGAGCAAAATGAGACCACATGATGCACTGATAGACCTCATACAGAAAGACAAATGTGAGGACCTCACTTTGGATTTATGACAAAGCAGTAATGCTGCCTCTTCTCTGCTACTGAGCAGGAGCAAATCCAGCGCCAGGAGGCTCAGTGATCACAGAACCATGGAATGGCTTGGGTTGGAAGGGACCTTAAGATCAAAACAAGCATCCGAAGCAAAAGCAAGGCAGTGTTGGTTTAAAACACGCCTGGGGAAAAGAATGAATACATTCATTCTATTCATTCTCACTACATTTCTGCATGGTGAGCATACACTACAAAAATACAGTCAACATTTGTGACTTGTTAAGGCCGATGATAGAAGAAGCTAAAGAAAACATGTTTCCTGTTACTCAGACCCCACAGGATGCAAGTTGGTGGCAGATAACAGAACTGCCCTGCTACCCATCAGTTGTTACTGAACAGAAGAGCTAAACCATTAAATGCTAAGGCAGAGATGCTCTTCATTGGAAAGAGCTGAACTCATTTCATGTATTAATACTATCAGAGAGATTACAAAACAGCCCTAACGCTAAGGCAGGTTTGTTCCAGGCACTGTTTCTACAGGGTTTGTGTAAGGCAAATATAGTCAAAGTGTTTACATGTTTAAGATTTCCTTTTGTGCAGAAGATATAGACATACACACACACATATTATATACACAGGTAGACATACACATTCTATCATCCAGATGCTGGCACACAAGCATTAGGAACACGACAAGCCCATCTACTAGATGTTTAAGTTTTCCCTGCAGAGCCCAATGCCAGCTTGTAGAATGGGGATTCCCACTCCAAAAAGCATCCAAGCTTTGCTGTAGCAGTTGCTGGGCAGGAGTTTTCCTGGGAAGAAAGTTGAATCCCTGTTTACTGGGGAGCGAGCAGATGTGTGGCTGTGGCTGACTCACAGGTGCTCCAAATGAAATGCTCATTCACCACCAAAAGTCTGCAAATAAAATGAAGCTGCAACACTGAAAGGAAGAATTGTGGTATTAAAGGAGATCTGAAGACAAACAGGGAAGTGAAGTGATGATCTGCAGACCACACATTATTCAGAAGCATGCTCCTGACGGAAGCACTGCCTGATATAGCCTGTATCTAAAGATCCAGGGGACCAAGCAACAGAATCCCTGATGAACACGAAAACATCAGGAGCCTGCTGCACACAGATGACACACAGCAGCACTAGCATGCAGAAAGATGAGCTGCAGCAGAGCTGGGTCAGCAGTAGCCTCAGAGGAGACAATAAATCAGTCTCTCCTAGCATAGGGAAGCCGGAGGATTATGATGACTTTCTACATACACACATGCACCATGGATCTGAATAACAGAGAGGAAAAACAAGTCTATACTAAAGGACAGTAGAAATTGATGTAAAACCACAGGAAGGCTTACACGGCTACTGACTAGCAGTTAAGAATGGGTTCCTAACCTGTAATAGCCTACAGTAAAGACAAAACCCTAACTCCTTTAGTGGCAGCATTCAGCAATAGTTATGAAAGGCCTGACAACGTGATACCCATACCAGGGACCAGACTCAGCAACCTGAGATGGCCTGAATGCTGTGTTTCTAAAATTAAATAAGTTTCCAGCTCACTGAAGGTTTTCCTGGACATCTCAGAAAAATACTTAAAGCTTCCAGAGCTCTGCAGCTACAAGAAGAGATCAAACACCTACAATAACAGTAGGCTTGGGAAGACAGGCCTCCTTTCCAGATGCACAGCCACTCAGAGTACCCTGCTGCACCGAGCCCTGGGACAAACAGCCCCGGGGGGCTGCTCAGAATCAGCCTCTCCACCAGCTCCATTTGACCTCTAGCTTATTTTGCTGGAACCGTTTATTCTCATCAGAAAGGAGGATTCTCTCTCAATAACAAGCTCCTAAATATCAATTTTTTCCTCCTGAAAGAGGAACACATTGGGAAAGCTAAAATCTCAGAGTTCACATTCAGATTTTTGTAAAAGCTTTTAAGCAAGCCGACACCGAGACAGCCTCAACAGAGCCCAGACAAGAAGGATGGATGAGATGCCACCCTCCTGCCCACGCCCTCCACACGATGCTCCCACTGGGATGAATCACCTCCCTGTGCACGCTCAGCCAGCTGAGGTGGCCCCATGTGAGCATACCTGCACCACAACCACACCGGCTGCCAGTGACACAACAGCCAAAACCACCTGAAAATTCCAAAGAATCATAGAACAGTCTGGGTTGGAAGGGACCTTAAGCTCATCCAGTTCAAGCCCCCCTGCCAAGGGCAGGGACACCTCCCACTACACCATCCCACCCAAGGCTATGTCCAACCTGGCCTTGAACACCACCAGCGATGGAGCATTCACAGCTTCCCTGTGTAACCCATTCCAGTGCCTCACCACCCTCACAGGAAAGAATTTCTTCCTCAT